>OUQQ01000136.1:76278-90570 GCA_900404475.1 Spongospora subterranea | reverse complement strand
CATATATGGAACTGTACCTTTTATGGGCTGTACCTTATATGGAGGTTTCACTGTAAATAACTGTTATTCACTTAAATAAACAAAAAAATTCTATCATGCAAAAAATTAAACAGGAACTTGTTAAGGAAAAAGTTCACTACACATGATAAAATTAAACTTTTGAGGTAGGGTAAATAATGGTGCGAGTTCTGTAACGCAGGGTATATAATGGTGCGAGTTCTGTAAAATAGGGTAAATAATGGTGCGAGTTCTGTAAGGCAGGGTAAATAATGGTGCGAGTTCTGTAACGTAGGGTAAATAATGTGCGAGTTCTGTAAGGTAGGGTAAATATTGGTGCGAGTTCTATAAGGGAGGGTAAATAATGGTGCGAGTTCTGTAAGGTAGGGTAAATAATGGTGCGAGTTCCCTAAGGTAGGGTAAATAATGGTGCGAATTCTGTAAGGTAGGGTAAAAAATGGTGCGAGTTTTGTAATGTAGGGTAAATAAATGTGCACGAGCATTTCCTTACGTTTTACCTTACCCGTGGCGACCGCAGCCCCTCTGGCTCTCCCTGTGGAATGAGAAGAGCAGAGGAGAAGCAGATTCGATGAAGAGAAGGAGATGTGAGGAGAAGGGCGGTGATCTAGGGGAGGTCGTTGTGCCTATAGGGACGACCTTATACCAGATTCATCAGGATCAGGCAGCGGTTGCCCAATATATGACCCTGGTGGCGTCCATTCCTCTCCAGAATAGGTCGGCAAATGAACCGTTTCCCCACCAATGACATCCAGCCTTATAATGACTTGATTAGCATTTAGCGATCACTGGATAGAATACCGAATTCAGAGGCGACTTAAACTTTCTATCGTTGAAACTGAAATTCCCATTGATGCAGATCCTGGTTTTCGTGGCGTTGATGGCAAGTAATGCAGGAGTTGCCCCCTGGGAATATGCTCACTTAAATCGTCAGGTTTCTTCAATCCTCATTCACAACAGTATGTTATACTGCGACATTGCCTAGACAAAAAGAGCATGATCATTATCGATCAAGATAAACGTCCCGGACGAGTGCAAACATTTATGGATCATTATATCAATACATCACGACAACGATAAACCATGGAAACAACCGGTGGCCCCGGTAATCCCCGCCCTATCGTAAAAGGTTTCAAGTTGCGGTAAATTCTGAAAAGGTTTAATTATCTATTCGAATCCTCGATCTCAAAGAAGTTTGGTGCAATGTCTTTTAGGAAGTGGGGCTCGATCCTTGTGAGGTCCCGGATATAGATTTGATCGGTATGAATCGCGTCAAAATACAGGACCCATTGCGGTGCTTGATCGGCCTAGGACGGTGTCACAAGACGAGTCGCGAATCAGATCAACTGCACTGACCAGGACGGATGTTGGATGGATTTTCAGGTTCACCTTTGAGATACCTTGTGCGCTACTGGAAAGGACAATGTATTCAGCAAACACAACACCATCACGAGGCGAAACAAATACATAGTGGAATACGTTCCATCCCGTTGAAGATTGGCACAGTTCATGAAGAATCCCATAGCGATGCTCTTGATTATCGGGGCGATATCATTACCACAAGATACAATAGAATGGCCTTTGAAAGCATGAGAAAATCGCGTTTTCACTCGGCCGACGTATTACCCAATCCTCGCAATGACGATCTGATTCGTTTCCTGATCTGGGACGCTCTACGCAACGAGCGAACATCGAGAAAATGGTCATTGCACCACGATTCGGCTCTACCAGCGTCTTCATATGCTCTCCAGACATTGAGCAATGTGATCATATCACCTAGTCAATCAACTCTGAATCTAAGACAAAGTAAATGATCTCGAGATACCTTCGGCAACAGCGAACTTTTTATGGGCTTTTAACGCCTGCCCACTGAACTGCTTGTTTCGGGGTCGAGAGAACACGTTATTTACCGAGAGCATGGCGGCGATATCGCACTGAAAACCCCAATGAGACTTAGATAATTTTGTGATGGCATTCGAGGCACCATTTCTTGACTGCATGCTAACCCAACCGAAACCAACAAGGATTTCCCTAGACGAGTAACGACACTCAAGTCGATCAGGGACGATCCAACATCAGTGAGTTGGGCGTTGTCGTCGACAGCATTAAGCGAATACAGCAATTGCAACGCCGACGACAGCGCAAGTACAGATGGCGCTTCCAGGTATTCGAAATGCACTGTTGATCAAGAATCTCAGCGATGATCCGAAACCGGATACAACTGTTTGTACCTAGATCGACGATACCTATGGCCTTCAAGTACAACACCATGGTATGAGGACTTTCACGCCTGATTGCTGGGCAGGGAAACTCCTAGCTCCAAAAAGCTTTCATATTAAGTGGAAACAATTATATCAACAGCGCAGACCTGTAAGGTCTGCAGAGTCTCTTCGGTGTACAATCGGTAAACCTGGCCAGATCGTACACGCCCGGCACGACCTGCGCGTTGGGTCGCCTCTGCTTGGGATATCGGGACTAAACAGCAACTATTGGAACCAACATTGGCGCAGCAATAATCACTTGCAGACCTGTATGCAATGTTTGAAACCCGGTCCTGGAGTCAAATGCGGATTGTTTCACGAAACCGCTGTCGATTACGTAGACGATGGAGGGGACAGTGATTGAGCTTTCACATATATTGGTACTGATGATCGCCTTTCTGTAGCCACGCTCGGATCCTTCAAGGACCTGTCCAAAACCACGTGAATCATCGATCGAACAGCAAACAGGCATGCCCCCAACCTTGATTTGCTCGTGATGGTGTAAGTCGGCGTACATGGGAAGCGACCGTAGTTGGCGAGACTGCTTATCAACTTCCATTCTCTCGCGAAGAAGGAAAACGACATGATCCACCTAGCGTAGCACATTTCAGTCACAAAAAAGAGACAAGGTCAGTAAAGCCAGTCGAATACCTCGGATTTGGAGGGAAGAAAAGCCAAAATGTCGCCAGCTGGAAGATTGATGTGAATATTCATGCAGAGATCGACGCAGGATGTGACATAATCACGAACGGGTTCCGCAACATACAAAGCCTTGAACGCTAAAATCAGAAGAGCGTGCAAAAAGTTGCTGAAAAAAATACTTGAACGGGATATTGCTGTCCTTCTACAGATATGACCGCTGCTCTAGCTTCCTCGCTCTTTACCGAGGCGTTGACTTCGAAGAACTGTTTAAACAGTTCCGTATCAATAGTGGCCGAGGAAATTACCACTTTGATATCAGGCCGACGGAACGAAATCTTTCGAAGCAGGCCTCTGAAGGCGAATAAGGACGAAACTCATAAAAGCAAAACAAAATACACAAACATTAGAATATCTGTCTCTAATGTACGTTCATGCGCTTCATCGATGATGACAACTGAGAATGCTGAGAGTAGTGGGTCTTTCATCATTTCTTGAATCAGAAACAGATCGGTGACGAATTGGATCTGAGTTTCCGCAGAAGTGCAATCGTCGAAAGGGACGGAATATCCGACGAGACCGCCCAGTTTCACTCCCATTTCTTGGGCGACCCGTCCAGCAATGGTGACGGCTGATAAACTATAGCGACGATAACCCATCAGATACGAGAACCAATTCGGTTCAGAACACTAACGGCCTCGGTTGACTACAGATGATGCGATAACCGTTTCGACTCCATCCAGTTTCATTCTGAAAACCGAATAAAATTAGAATTAAGGATTCAAGTTCATGAACAAAATCCACTTACAAGGTATTGTGGTATTTGCGTTGATTTACCAGACCCAGCTTGACCACTAACAATAACGCATGAATATCGTTCAACAGCATAAAGCACTTCCAAACCTAGATACATAAAAAAGCTCAGGGTGAGAATACGACGAATTTGACCAAAGCTCATTCGACAGCAAAAACGAAAGTAATCGTTGAACTGTTGAACAAACACAGTGCACTGACGATGCTGATAGATGGCCAATTCGCGTCGCTGGCTTGAAATGGTCATATGGGCCAAGGGGTTGAAGATCACCGGCTGATGCTGATCGGCATCACGATCCTGAGCGACACCAGGACCGGACGTCCCCGGAACCCAAAAACCAGATTTCGACATGGCCGGATCGCGTGATCCCAGTTCCCCCACCGAAACTCGACCTGGTGCTGTACTATATCCGGTGTGGCTATGGCGATAAAACACCGTCGCATACAGGGTCTGGCAATTGGCCGGCAACAAGTCGACACAAGGTTCGGATTTATGAATGGGAAGTATTATGAATACTATATTTGCCAGCTGGGGAATCGCCATCAACGAGTCGGTTCACAAGCCGACGTGATTGTTGGCGTTGCCGCCGCGAATCTTGCGCAAAGTCAGGCAGCGGCGGCATCTTTCTACATAGATCGTGAACTTGATCGAGGAAAGCATTCGCCACGTCCAGCACTGCCACGTCAAACTCCGGCTCATGATCCGGCATATTTGGTTAGTGCGATGAGTTGGTCAGGGCTGGCTGAGAACTGAACTCGTCGGCTGCCAATTTGTCCCAATTTGTCGACTGAAGAAGCGGATGTCGGCATCCTTCGTCAAGAATGGGTTGAGCTGCGTTTCTGAGCAGTCGCTGGCATTTCTGGCGCGCTCATGAAGGTTGTCGTATTGATTGTGATTCGTGACGACCGTGTCAAGTTTAGTCTCTCTTCCCGTGAAAGCTTTAAATAAAACGACATCGAACCGACGATAACAGTACAGACGGAAATGACACGCGCTTATATCAAACAATGATGCCGCTGTGTGAATGGGTTCAAGCCTGAGCTTAAAAAATGAGATGTTTACATAACAATGGCTTTTGATAAAATATATTTACTTGACCCAATTTCCAGCCAAACGACTTATGCCAAGCAGTCAGCCAGGCTTGTAACCCGGCGGAAAATCGACTACAACAAGCGATGCCAGCCTTGTCAGAGATGGTTGATGCAGTGACAACAATCACAACGACAATGGATTCGATGGAGTGACCAGATGGGCGGCGCCTTCACACCGTGTGACCAGTTGGGCGGTGCCCCCACTCAGTGACCAGATGGGCGGCGCCTTCACACTGTGTGACCAGTTGGGAGGTGCCCCCCACTATGTGACCAGTAAGGCGGTGCCCGCAGCCCATGACGGTGCTCAGTGACCAGTGTATACAAAATGAGTGGCCTCTGTTCGGCCTTTGCCACGCACCTGACAACCTCTTCCTGGTCGTTCGTGGTCGACCCGCCATCCGAAGAGGGGCCCATGGACAACCCGGGTCTGCATGGCGCCGATGGGCGCCAATCGATGCCATTCGATACGCCTTCTCCCACTATTCCTGCCGTATATGTGCCATATAGCCATCCTCAATCCGTACGAGACTCCATTTTTGGAGAAAATGATCGCCCCCCTCCCATTCCCGCATCTTTCTCTGGCAAATCCATGGTATTTTGCAATGAGCTGCAAAGTCAAATTATTTCCTGAATTTAGATTCACAATCGTCATTCTCGCTGGCTTTTTTTCACAAAAAATATTGAATATCGTTTTCAACATTTCTTGCAGATGATGTCTGATATGATCGACCATCAAGAAGATGTGGCGGTGAAAACGGAAACAATCGGCATGACGCCAGAGACGGCGCCACTAATCACGTCAAACATCATGTTTTCGAAATTCGTAAGAGCTTCCCAGATCGATCGATTGCTCACCGAACTGATGAACGATGCGATCCAAAACTCCTTGGAATGGAAAAGCAATTCCGGTAATCACCAACGGAGACATTGCGTTTGTCGGATCGGTTTTTGCTGAAATGGCGAATTTACCGCAGCACGGAGACAGAAAGCTAAACGAATCAGAAGGCCTTCGATCAAGGCGGATCCCATTGTATCGGTCAAGAAATTCAAAATTACAGTCAAGAAATCGGTGCTGAAAGATCGGTCTGTTTCGGATAACAAGGTGTGCAAAACTGAAACCCAGGTCGGATCGGCGTTGATAGTTTACGACAATTGATTGATGACGTTGCTCTACAATGTTCAGGTTGCTAATCCTGTCGCGAATCTGTTGACCGCCCAGCAATCAGAGAAAGCGGTACGGGATCTGGCCAGGAAGAATCTGTTCCTGGAACTGTACGATAAACTCAAGAAACGGGATAAGTACAAGTTTTTCCACCATCCTGTCGACACCAAATTGGTACCCGTCATCGCCCCAAACAATGCGACCTTTCCAAAATCCTTAATTTCCAGCGCAGGTGCCGGATTATCTAGAGGTTATCGCTCAACCCATGGATTTCTCGACAATTCATCGAAACATACTTAGGAGCAGATATCAGGTTTGTTGGTTTGGGTGTAAGGCGGAGTTGTGGTCAATTGATCGTTGTTTACTGTCCAGAATCTGAACGCGATCAGGTCCGATATCGATCTGATATTTCATAATTGCATGAGATACAACCATCCTCTCACCGTCTTTTATCAACAAGCCGAGTCCATGCTAAATTACGTGGATAGAATGATTACCGACGCCAAACGTGTCTTCGAGCCAGAGGAGGTTTCCGTTGTTGTTGTTGCCCGTTCTTTGCCTCAGCTTAACGTGCATATTATCCAGATCCCGCCGTTGATCCATCCGTATGAGACACTGGAAATGTCGGTCATGGCGGTCGACGACGAGATTCTGCTAAAGAAGCTGTCGACGGATAAGATTGGCTCGTGCGATGGTCTTCACTGTAGTACATTGGAAGACATCGGTGCGTTTGATGTGAATAAGGGACGTTTCGAATCCTGTGCGCCTGATAGGTACTTTAGGTCCAAAATCCGTTTCCTGTTTCTCACTGACCCGCTTTTCCAGGGCGAACTCGGTCGAATGTGGAAGTGGTTGTGCATGTGCACCTGAATCTTGTCTTAATCGTGGAGTGTCGGAGCATCGCGGCAAACGGATTGGGGTGGATATCGATAAGAGGAGCGTATTCGGTATTGATGCGCACACACATTCGTTGATACGCAAGGTGGGCGCCCTTCAGTATCGGGCAACGCGCTCGTTCCTGATCTCTACATAGGCTCTCTCAGCAACGTCTGCTACCCCGGAGGAACTCAGTTCATTCATCGAGACGAAGGTATTGCGATATATCAATATGCATATTCCATCTGATGAAAAGGGCGACAGAAGAAAACTGCATATGATGTGTTCAATGAAGGTAACTTGGACTTCACCGTTTCGTCGAGACTGTTAAGTTGCTTTGATTTGCTAGGCACTTGCTGCTGATTCCTCAAAAGTCGGCGATACCACAACTCAAAATAGAGCACAATCTTTAATTCATGATCTTAAAGCAGGTATTCTTCGTATCAAAAGAAAATCAATATTGAAATCGTAACAACGTAACCACAGGTTTGTCACTTCCTGTGTATGACAAAGGCCATGGCGTAGTTTGTATCAACCCAGTCGGGTTCAAAAAGAATGAGTTTATTGTTGAATATGTCGGAGAAGTATATCCTCCTTGGCGTTGGTTTGAGAAACAGGCAGTGCTCAAGCAATTTCAGAAGGTTCGGTTTACCGAAAACTAGGGTTCCTTAAATGGGCTTATCATCTTATTCAGGTCTACATGATGCCGTTTTCGTTCGGATTTTATAATATATTGCTTGAAAGACACAAAGATGATCTTCAAGGATACGACGTTCTCTACGTTGACGCTTGTCGCAAAGGCAATTTCGCTTCACGCCTCTCACACAGTTGCAGTCCAAACTGCACCAGTGTTGTCATCGCTTCCGGCGGCCGATTTGCGATTGTTGTACGTTGGAGCGTGTCCTCGATTCGATAGTTTCATTCAATCATCATATACAGGTTCTGGCATTGCGAGACATTGCACCCAATGAGGAATTAACCTTCGATTACCACAGCGTCACTGAAAGCCCAGATGAGGCCAAAAATGCTCTTTGCTTTTGCGGTTGGTCTATCTGTCGAGGACGATACGTCCACTTTGCTGGGCCGGATACCTTCCAACATGTTCTAAAGTATGGTTTAACTTGTCTGTCTGATTGTCGCTAATTCAGAACCTCAATTAGTGTTCATCATGGATTTGCTCATCGGACTGCACTTTTGCTTCGAGCGTGTTCTGAACCGCTCAATGCTCAAGACCGGTCAAGACTGTCAACATGGTTCGTCTTGCTTCCCGCTTGTCCACTGGCTTTCAGGTTCAATGTCTTGGATCGTGTCTTTCATAGGCGTTTGCTTGGGTCGGTGCTTGATGGATTGCCAGAATGGGCTGTCAAGTATGCAGCATTGATTGTGGAATATATCGAGTTCGAGAAAGCGACGCTGCCGAATGAACTTATGCAGCTCAGTAAATTCAACTACACCAGGGAAGCAGCCGAATTTGACACCCTTGGGGTGACAGAAAGTCGTATACAATGTTTAGCCGTCTGTTTGGATAAAGTAAGCGTTGAAATAATGAATTATCTGCCGATCAGTGGCGTAAGATGTCGACGTAGGTGAAATATGTGTTGCGTGAAGCCGGTGGCGTCAACGAGCCACCCCTTCGGCTGCTGTCTAATGAGGAAGTTATCGATCGCGTGTGGAACTCTGATGACTCGATTATCTCTTCTGCGGCAAAGAAGATCCGGCCGCTTCTTGACGATGTTGATCTTATTCGACTAGCAGAATGCACGAGTTCCAAGGTCGGTCTCTGTTACGGAATCTCTTGTTGAACGATTGAATTCATGGCTTAGGTTACGTCTCGTCGCGAAATGGTGTCATCTTTGATAGATTTCCGTGATCTCCTCCGCTCAATGCCGCCGTCGGCATCGTGCTTCCACCATGTTGCAGCCGATATTGTCCACATGTATGCATATACAGACACGTTTTATTGTATGATTAAGTAAGGTGGCACCAACCGACTTGACTATACGCTTGTTCGTCTGACGAACGTCATCCGTTCTCCACAGTTATCCAATTGTAAAATCCCCTTCAGTTCATTTCTCAGAGCTGGGTCTCAATATTACCAATCCTGATGATGAAGCGCTGCTGACCCCTAAACCTTACACACAGGTCGGCTGTCCATCAACCCCATCTTTTGCGGATTGCATTCGTAAATGACGATTCATAGGCGTTTATCTGGGGTGCCTTGATGCTCTGGTTCAAGCAATCACTAGATCGACCAGATGCGGCCGCTCACAACGCTAAACGGGGCACTGTTTGTTTGCCGTCTCTTGAAGGCTGTTATACGTCTTCTATCAGGTATTGTACGGTGGTTTACGACATCTTTCCGTGTTTTTCAGTGCTGTGCACAGAAACGAGTTGGTCGAAGTGTATACGCCTGCCCAACGAGAATCCATGATTGCTTGTTTGCAAGCAGTTCCGGCAGTCCCGATACCCAGACATGCGATTTGGGATTATCGTAGCACCAATGATCGGGTCTATGGTAGTCCTATGCTGGACTCGATCTACAAGAAGAAGGATACAAAGCCGTTGATTAAAGGTCTACTCGCATGGCAGCCCCCAACCGATGCCGAAGGAGCGTTCACAATTGTTCAAAGCCCGAAAAGGAGGCAAAGACGAGCCAGAGATTGATGCATTAAATTTATTATTATTCATTATTGTATTTGGTGAATGTAGTTCTCGCAGCATGTCTAATCATTCCCATCTGCTAGGGAACTCCCATAATCCATACCTTGTAAACGAAAGAGACTTGAACATCAACTTTGGTGTTTATTTTTGCATATGTTCCCTTTAAGTCATTTCTAATATCCCAAGTCGACAATTATACGGGTCTATCGGCTTCACGTTGTCACTCAGGGCTGGGAGCTGATTGCGTGTGGTGTTAGGACCGATAGAGCAACGCGTTCGGAGACGACAGGTGCGCTCCGATAAACCCCTCAAACGGCCGAGAGAGAAGGCCACTGATGATCAACGACGCCAAGCGGCATGACAGAGGGGGGCCGTAACGTCGACTGGGCCAACGCGGCGCTCATTGACCAAAAACGTTAACGCACCACGCACCGTTTTTGGCACTCCGTAAGTGGTATCGTGAGATTGTCTACTGTGTAGAATGAACCCTACAGCCAGTGTTCAGATCATCGCCACCCACCAAACTGCCCTGATATATCAAGACCTGGAACCCCAGGGCTGTTTCTGTTCTCCCAAGAAATGTCTGATCCTGTAATCTTTGTCGGATTCACCCCGGAATCCTCGTCAGTGATTCTGCGCTTGCGGCTTCCAATCTTGCTGATTGCCATCGTCATTATCAGGCGGTTGATGATAGGACGAAGCGATTCAGTGGCGATATATGGCCTGGATCCTTTTGAGGTCATTGTCGAACAAAACTCGTGTGGAGCTAGCCATCTAGCACAGTTGAACGAGACATCATTAGGTCCGTTTCCTGTTGCGTTTGTCGCCACTGCAACCTGACTTATCGAATATAGTCGCATGCGTTGGCACTGGGTCGGACCCAGCATTCTCCCCTCGCGTCCTTCGATTGATCAACGTCACCACCAACGCCATCGCCGCCGAAATCAGTTTCCGCTCGACAATATTATTCATCAATTTCATCCCAAACCTGTAATGGCTGAAAAGTTCAATTTCCCGGTCCGCATTCCCCTGCTCACTGCTGCCCTGTCCAGGTTCGTCATTCTTCTGGAGAATATTCTGTACGTGTTTGATATTCAGTCACTTTCGGCGATTTTTTCCCAAGATATATCCAAAAACCGAACTGGACTGTGTGCGGTCACACAAAAACATTGTGCTCAGCACCTCATTGCATATCCCCAGTATCGTCGTTTAGCACAACCGTCTCCTTAATAATATCTAATTATCGTTCCAATAGCAATGAAACGTCCGTGTTGCTGTTCGACGTCGTCAATCTCAAGACGGTGAACGTTTTCAAAGTTCACCGCTGCCGTATATCGGCTATGGCGTTCAGTAGCGCCGGCAGCGAACTTGCAACTGCATCGCTACGAGGGACGGTCATCCGGGTTCGAGCAATCCAATAGTAATCGTCGTTTGATCCACGGCTGAATCGCGGTTTTCATTCTGCAGATTTGGGACGTGAAGGATGGGAGATTGTTGCACGAGTTCCGTCGTGGAATATCCCCCGTCAAAATCATGTCGTTATCGTTCTCCCATGATGACGCTTTTCTGGCGTCCACGTCCGACACCAACACGGTCCACATCTATGCCATCAACGCCAGCCCTGAACCAACGTCTGTAAGTCTACGCTGCCAGGCACGACGCGGACACTGACGCTGTTGACTTACTCAGACGTCGGCAATTAGCTCATATTATCCGAAATCGTTGACCGCGCCGTCGTTGTCAAGGTCCGATTATCAGGTAGGAATCCTTATGCGGAATGTATTCGATTCCGCTCAGAACGACAATCTAGTTGCGGTTGAAGGCGAATACGCCCTCGTTGAAGCGAAACCGATGTATTGGGCAATGGCATGCGTCCACCACGAAACTGTTCATCGTCACCTCATATTGTGGCGATGCCAACCTACTTGTGCTGACGTTCGACTTCTGGAACGGCGCGTTCCATCTCATCGCTGAGGATTCGCTAACCCCGGCCGAGTCCGAGTTTGTGGATGCGGTCGCCATCACCAGGGATGCCGAGGAGCCCACTCAGGGCACGTCTGTTGATTGGGCTGAAATCGATATGGCTACAGCAGAAACCATTTCAAGTGCGAGAATCACAAATTCGCAAAACGATCGTCGCCAAATGAACTGACATCAACTGTTGGGAAAATATCGATAAATTTATAGGACAAAGAAAAGAGATTGTTCGATCAGCAATGACGTTCATAGAATCTTCGGGATTTCGAATCCTTGTTGGCCAAGAAATATGTGCCAGGGAACAGCCAATCCGTTGATCCAGATGGTTTGAATGACGGTACGGTATGGAGCTTATCACGACAAGCTAGAGTCTCCTCCAGAATCGCTGGGCTCTGCTTCTGGCGCTGGCCGAGACGATTGTCGATATCAAGGCACTCCTGCATTTTAGCGACGCGGCCAACAGAGGCGGGATCTTGGCGAACGGCGAACGAGAACATGGATGAGGCGATCCCAGAACCGTACGAGAACATGACGATCCGCTTGCCGGTCAGTTTCGGAGCCGCCGACGACACTAACGACGCCAAACCGGCGTAGAGCGACGCCGCGTACATATTGCCAAGATTACGAGGGAGGATTGTCGACGGGCCGATCTTCTGGGCATACTCCTCCGCCGAAAACTTGCCGAACACGTCGCTGATTTGGCGATCGTCGTCGGGCTTGATAGCCGACGCGCGTTCAGCTATTGATTCGAATCGGGATGAGGAGGGATCATTCAGGAAATCGTTATACAACAGACGAGCGAAGCTTTTTTGAACCAACTTGTTATACGGGGCGTGGAAAACAACGTAATCAGCGTTGGAATTCTGGAAACGCATGCATTAGTGAAATTTAGAGCATGATACAAATGCTTTACCATATTGAAATTAGAGCACGTCCCTCGGGCAGACATCTTTTGCTTGTACCGTTCGTAGCATTTATCCAAGCTATTGAGATAGCAGATGTTGGAAAAGTGCCCATCAACAACCGGGTAGGGTGATGATAGATTGGGCTTGTAGAAGTCGTAAGCGTGTTCCATGTGGGAACCGCGGGCGATATCCAGGACCATCGGGGCATCGGCACCGATCAGCATTGCCACAGCACCGACACCTCCCGTCGGTCGAGCGGGACCGCTGGCGTATTCGGCAATATCGGCGGCCACAACCAGGGCGTATTTCCCATCCCAAACCGAGCTTTCCACCCAGGCGACGGCGTTGAACAGGGCGTTGGTCCCTCCATAACAGGCGTGAATGTTGTCGATTCCTTCAACATCACTGTGGTCTGGGTCTAGAGCAGTAATTCCTTCAGATAAGCGGAAAACGAATCAAAGGAAGGTGGGGGCGTACCAAACAGTTGCATAATGACGGATTTAACGGATTTGGAATGGTCAATAATGGTCTCGGTGCCCACTTCTAAACGACCGATGTCGGAATACGATATAGAATATTTCTCCATCAACGACTGAACAACTGTTAAACTGATGGAATAGATATCTTCCAAGTCGTTGACGAACGCCATACGTTCCTGCAAGGAGCGATCAGATTGAAACGACGTGGAAAAGGGTTGGACAAAACATACCTGTCCTAATCCAAGAGTGAATTTTCCAGCAGAAACTTGCTCAAACTGTTCGAGTTCTTGCTGAGATACATAGTTCTTGGGGATATATACCTCCATGGCGACGATTCCAACATTGGCAGCGACTCGGGTCGACATGATGTGTGTTGGGTTGGCGCTTGTTCTTTCGGGGAACGATCAGATTGCACAATGGTTCGCTATTCACACTTAATCACGATGCCCCATCAGATGGCGCAAATACCAGAAGCTGTCAAACCCATCCCAATCTAGAACATCAGAAAAAGACGTTGGGCATTACAGGTCTCTTTATCTGGTTGGCAATCCAGCCGACTTACACCGTAATTTGTAGGTACACTGTACAATCGCACGGACTCCGTCCCGGCAATCTCTACCTCGTTACCAATTTTGCCGATTTCGTCCCAACGTCGCACCGTGTCCCGGATTTTTGAACTCAGCTCGGCTACTCTACTCATTTTTTTTTATTTACAAATTTACACCGGTCAATCCCATTCCTTAAAAGTTGCTATTTGCAGCCGTTAACCACTAAGTCAGAAGAAACTTCTGAGATACTTGGTCTGCTTCTTAACTGTTATTGAACGGCGCGTGTAAGTTCACGGTATGCATAGGTCAATACTTGAACGTTATTAGTCTCGTGTTTGCCGCCTCAACGGTTTCCTGTTCATTCGTATCGATGTACAAAATGGCCCGATCTCCATTGCGGTGCTGCGCAGACGATAAGTATTACAGAGCGCGCGTGGGTGATGCAGCACCGCAATGGAGATCGGACCAATTTGTACATCAATACGAATGAACAGGAAACCGTTGAGGCGGCAAACACTTGTGCCGAGAATGTTGAAACGATCGGCAATGACCGCTAGCCATCGTGGGTACAGTAGCGTCCGTCGCCCCCCTGGGCGGATTCAATTTTGAACCTTTTTGAACCCGCACTGGCACACAGTCATCCATGGATACACCTGGTGTTGTAGCGGGGGGGGTTCCATTTCTTGCTGGATGTTATCAATATCTCTATCTACTGATTAAATATGTTATACGATCAGTCATGAACATGCCATATTGGACGTTCTTAAAATTACATCTATCGATTGATCTGCTCTCCCACATCCGGGCTCATCGAATGCGTACCGGATTCGAAATCCATTGACGCGCTCAACCGCTGTGTATCAG
>OUQQ01000136.1:44528-75921 GCA_900404475.1 Spongospora subterranea | reverse complement strand
CGATCGGCAATGACCGCTAGCCATCGTGGGTACAGTAGCGTCCGTCGCCCCCCTGGGCGGATTCAATTTTGAACCTTTTTGAACCCGCACTGGCACACAGTCATCCATGGATACACCTGGTGTTGTAGCGGGGGGGGTTCCATTTCTTGCTGGATGTTATCAATATCTCTATCTACTGATTAAATATGTTATACGATCAGTCATGAACATGCCATATTGGACGTTCTTAAAATTACATCTATCGATTGATCTGCTCTCCCACATCCGGGCTCATCGAATGCGTACCGGATTCGAAATCCATTGACGCGCTCAACCGCTGTGTATCAGACCGCGAAGCCAGATTGAACACTCTCACGGTCTTACCCGTAATGTAACCGACGAGCATGTGCCAGAGAGTGTGGACTGTGGAGAATAGAGTCACATCCGCGACTGGACAGAGTCGACATCATTGGTTGGTCGTTTGCGTTTGCCAACTTTGATATCTGCTGGGCTCTTGGCCGGTCGACCCGCTGCATCAAGGAAGAATGCTTGGTCAACCACGTCAACTTCCAAACAATGTTCGCCATTGGCGAAATTCCCATTGATTATCTCGTCCATTGCATCGTAATGCACCCAAGGATTCCAAGCCCATGATAAAACCGTTCAAGGGGAATCCTTGGGTGCATTACGATGCAATGGACGAGATAATCAATGGGAATCTCGCCAATGGCGAACATTGTTTGGAAGTCGACGTGGTTGACCAAGCATTTGAAGAGGAGGGCGATTGGTCAACCATATCCTCCCTTAATGCAGCGCGTCGACCGGCCATGAGCCCAGCAGATATCAAAGTTGGCAAACGCAAACGACCAACCAATGATGTCGACCCTGTCCAGTCGCGGATGGTTTTAGCAGCAGAACAAAATGTTGCTCTGGTGCAGCAAAGCCTGAAGGTGTCCCAATCAGTGGATAAAAATTTGGCGTTGTTAGTAAAAGTTTACGCGCACTCGGTTGGCTTCAGTTTGCCACAGGATCAGGACTAATAAAAACAGTGGTGTTTAATGCTTCGACAGTTAATCTTCCCATATCTTTTGGGCAATCGCATCTCTCCTCCGTGCTATGTCAGCAGAGGTGCGGCATTGCGTTTGGAGTTGATGGTCTGGGTCTTGTTCAGGGTCAACACACTCAACGTCAACGTCGTATGCGTCTTCGGTGTCAAGCAAAAAATTGTGAACCAACATCGTTGAATAGATCACAAAGTTGATTGTTGAAATATTCAACTCCAGTCTTTTCTTGAATATGCCGAACCGTAATTTCCACAACTCAAAAGCCAATTCAATCACGATTCGGGCATGGGATTGCCTGTGAGTCTTGTCAATTGTCAGAGTCAGCATCTTATAACTCTAATATCAACCTGTAATTGAAGATTTCCTTGGGGTTCTGTGGACGACCTGATCCTTCACGAGCCCATTCACGAACATGATATCGCACACCTCTGTAGGGCACCAAACCTGAGTACGTGTTTATCACATGGAAAATTGTAATATGTGGCTGCCAGCTCAAGCTAATACCTTGCGGCGTGAATCAATAGCCACCATCTAGCAATAGAAAGTAACCTGGTGGTATCAAGCTTATGAGTTTTGAATTGCGAAAAACAGTACTATCGCTTGCAGATCCCTCCCAGCCAGAAAGCACATACGTGAACTGTTTACTTGGGCTGCAGCAAGCCAGGACATTGACGCATGTGCATCCTTTCCTGCACCATATTCTGGTCTTCATATTATCCGAACACATTACAGGAACGCATGTTCCATCAGCTGCGCCCAAGCAACGCCTTTCAAGGAAAGGTTCTCTCTCTTCCCAATCGATAGCTTGTTTTTTAATCCATTGAGGGTCTGTTCAACTGCTAAAGTACTGGCCTCGCAATGCAGAAATTATCACACGACAGCCGGTTATTCTATCGTAATAATTCAGGGTATTTTGAATGTTAGGATTGGAGTACCGCGTACCTATAGGACTGGATTGTCCCGATGGACATTGACATGAATCTGGACTCTTGACGTCGGATGGGATCACCAGAGGTTACCCAATCCAACCAAACGGCAATTACTCGCTGACCATCCATCCCATCCGGAACAAATTCTTGGGCCAACATGACTAGTATGTCGAAGGTTGCAATCCGCATTCGGTAATTGCTGGCAAAGACTCGATCATGCTCGTTTCTGGTTATCCAATCCCAATAAACAAACGGCGGTCTGACAAAGCGGGGAATGCGCATCCTGCCAGGTTCACAGTGAATCTGTTGATGCAGGTGCTTGACCGCTTGTAAATGAGCGCTAACACCTGCAATAACCTGTGCTATGATCATTCCATCCAAAGACCCCTCCATGTATCTACCGTAGGTGATGACAAAATATAGGGTCGCGATTTCGCGGAGGTATATTTTTGAAAATGCCGCCCTGGGTATTTTCATGAAATACCCAGATGAACATGCCTTGTTGATTGAACACGGCGCTTCGATAAAAGGGGGTACTGTACAGCCATTCAGAAAATATCTAGATTGTCCGTATGTAGGATGAAAATACCCAGACACTGAACACGCTGTTTATGTCAAAATAACCTCTTTGGTTTCAAAATACCCCGATGGCCAAAAGTACGCATTTTTGAACACGCCCTTACACTCTTGCCGTTGTACCCGACGAGTTTCAGTCCGTACGGTAATTTCACAATTGGCTATTTGATGGGTTGTTTCGACGACGCTGTAGGATCTAGCATGAGCGTATTGCTCTTTCTTCGACCATCAGCCATATATTTCGCAAGCTCTCGGCTCCTACCATAGCAATAGTAGATCTATGTCCAGGAACCCATCGTTCAACAGATGACAGAGCGTACATTAGCATCAATAATTATTATTAACACTACTTGATCTTATCTGAGCCGCTATTTGCGGTTATGATAAAATTTATCATCTTACTGAGCTTAGGCGATGATGTATATGTGTTTTAATTTTTGTTCAAAGCCCCGTTCAATCGAAGAGGCGTACAGAACTCCAGACATTTTGAATACATGCTATAGGTGAGTTCAGACAGAGGCTCACTAATCAATACAGATAATTGGCTCTCTTATCAAGCTGTTATGATATACAAAGTTGTTGTTATATTAAAACGGAGTTGAACCAACTGAGGAAAGGCCGTTCCCGCCGCAACCAATAACAGCTTGAATTGATTTTCAATATGTCCACCGACTGCGTTCTATGGGTTATGATTGGGAATCTCTTATAGTTCAGATATGATTTATCCGCAAACCAAGTGTGATTGTTTTTTTTGTTTGGCAAGAGCGAATATGGCATTTTTTGAGTGTTTCCGTTTTCTCCTCACAGGCTTGATGGAATAAAAAAAAAATAGGTACAATAAGGTGTTTCAGAATCAGATACAGAATGTTCTGGTGACACTGACGATGACGAGGGAATTTTTTTTCAAAATCAGATCCAGGCTCGACAAACCCCTCTCAATCACATATATTCCATCTAATAAAATAAGCCGCTCTTTTTTAGAAGACGTCACAATGATCAATGTGGTGTTTTCCATTGTGACGTCTTCTAGGCCATTATGCAGAGTGTTGAACATTATGACAAAGACTAGGTATTTTTGTCGACCACTTAATAGAAAATCAAACCGCCATACTTCAAATCCATCGCATGCGTCGATTGGTGAGGATTATATGGTTATAAATTGATCGGATCCGCATGAGAAATCATTATAGAGATTATCACATTCTTTTCTGAAAGAACGAGCATCGGTCAATGTTGAGTGCGCTTCTGAACGTCTGGGTCGATTTCATTCCTTCAAACAAGCTCGCTCACCGGCCGTCCTCGGTTTACCCGATGATTTCCCGAATCGTTGCGAGCGAACGAGTTCGCCGCCGAGAGAACATCTAATATGGTTATTTCGGGGATGCGAATCACCCGATTGAAAGCTGTAAATTCCTGGCCAGTCGCAACAGTCGTTTCCCGGAAAACGCCTCGGTGGCTGATGTCTCATGAGCATACATATCACCCACAACACCACAGTTCCTCAAAGCTCCCGTTCCTCGCTCCCCAATTGAACTACTCCCACAATCTCTCATACTGTAGGAGCATCCGCTCACGTCGATAACGGGCCACGAAAAAATTCGACTGGCGCGTATCCTGCCAAGAAGACAAACTTACACTATTCGAGTCACGAATGACAGAATCCCTATGTAAGAGGAAGTGCATGTTATGTAAACGAAGAAACCGATGGATTGTTTGTATTAATGAATTAGGACTTGGGAGTTGCAGCAGCTGAGGCCGCTTTTGCAGCAGCGATTACGTTAGGATGAATTGGCAGAGCTGATCGAAACCGTCAGTACGGATGAGTGGAATAATTGGAAAAACTTACGGTTGGTGTGCATCGGGACCTCCCCCTTGATTTCGTTAAGAGGGGCTGCCATTGATGTCGACATGTAGCGATTTTCGTCATCAGAGTCAGTATCAGAATCAGATCGGTTCTTTAAATCAGCAAAGTCTGGTTCATCTTCACTGCTTGATTCCGCGGCGAACCCGTTTGGTTGCCTCTGTGATGGGTTAGAAAACCATTATTCTCTCTCGAAACATCAAAGTGAACTACTTACATCCGGACTGTTAACGGCAGCATCTTCTGGCAACAAGCAGTTTGGAACACCAGAAGCACTATTGAACAGTATCAACACATTGGTGGACTAATTTACACATAAACCATGCCTTGGCATAGAAACAGGAATGTGTACTCCTCCAGCCCCGTAGCTTTGCCTTCTCCGAAGGAACACGTCCGAACATGGAGAAAATGGTGCTGAAACTTTATCAACGGGCATGTTTATACTAAAAACGATGCCAATCACATTAGTGGAATACACGGATTACGAGAATGGTGACCGACGATTTGATGAAAGAAGTAAAATCCGGAATTTCGAGATTAGCCTCAAAGAAAGCATACTTGAAAGCAGAGAGAACGTCTTCGACAGAGCAGCAGACAACGTGATCCCAAGTACGGCTGTTCGTTCCTGTGCCAGCACCGGTGGTGGATGTTTTTGCCACTCTTAGCCTCACAATGCTTTTCTTGGAACGACATCGTTGCCCCATTTGTACCATCAAATGAGGTAAAGCTGACGCCTCTGGAGCAAGAAGAGAATTGGATGCGGTAAGTGATTCCGCAATCAGCCGGATGGTAAGCTGAATTGGGACGAATACTGTCGACATCGGAGGATCAACAACATGATATGAGCCCAGCTCGGTATTCAAATGCTGGAATTCAATGGGTACTTCTTGGCTAACGTGCACCGGTTGGCCAGAAAGCTGTAATAATCCCCTTCCAGATGAAAGATCCTTGTACGGCCTCCCTGCGGAAGCAGGACGCGTAGAATCAAGACTATCAGAAGGCCTCTTTCGTTTGTCTGGAGTTACATGTGGTAGGTTGAAAGCGGCTTGGTTGGGTTGAGTGTCAACACATGAGTGTGGTATCCGAATAATTATAGGTGGTTGCCGACTATCTTGCATCGCACCCATTACGGAAGACAGCTGGAGACGCGCGTATTTATCGCCTTGCTTCTTTGGCGTTGGAAAATCTACTAGAGAACACTATCAAAAAACTATAACTAGAGCTGGCGATAAAAATACCGGTGTCATTTTCAGATTTGTCTAGAACGTCAGCGATAAGTTCTGCTAGGCATATTGGCAATGAAAACGGAGATTCCAACAGCCACTGCCAAGATCCAGATTTCCGACGCTTAAATCTCAACGACGCGGCGTTCAGAAAATACTGTTCGGACAACAATCCTTCGGCCCTGACGACAGCTTGATCCTCAACAGATAACCCGGCGGTGTCAACGGCCGCAATTAAGACATCATGCAACGCGGTCGTATCCGGGAGAGACATGGTCGGGCCTAGCCAATCGTGGCTTCGACACCGACCGACGATCCAACGCCTCCGTGAACCAGCCCCAGGGCAATAGAATGATGATAACAGCGTATGAGAAGCGTATTGCGTGGCGTAGTGATAATATACAGCGATACCAATACGCGCACAATTCTCGACAATGGGTTGAGTGTAGAGAGACCATAGGATCTAGCGTAACCTTTAGGCCGGTAACAACAGATTTGGACTCACTACAACACGGATCGCGTCACTCATGTCTCATGGGGAATTGATGTGGAGCGGCCTTCACGCGGCCATCATTACTCAAATCTCGACACGTTCCGTTTATCAGTTTCTATCATGGAAGGCGTTGCCAGTTTCTTCGTCCTCTGATTGATGCTGGTCTTCGCCAATTTCGGGCTAAGAAAAGGGGGCTACGCGTATTGCCGATATCACCGCAACTTCAAGTTTTATGGGATGGAGAGACGACAGTATACGGTATAATGCATTTTGTGCTGTTTATAGACAATTTGAAGAAGAATCAGACGTCATCTTTATGACCGTTTGCGACACCTACTGTACGTGTCTAACAACTTCTCTGTCACAGAATAGCATCCCCTCGCCCACGTCTAACGTTCAACGCCTTTGTTTCAGCATGACCTAACGACGCTGAAATCCATCAACTCCCGAAAATATTTTCAGTACGTTTTCGAACTGACTCCCCCCTGCCGGGCCATCCTGCCCATTCGCTGCCCGTGAATGGCCACGTTCTCTCTGAAAAGCAACAACCCCATTGACCACTTGAGGTCAACTAAACCCTTTTCCATACTGAGGTAAAGGGTTTCCAGACAGAATAGAAGAGTGTGCCTTGTCTTGGTGGCGCGTGCATCAAGTATTTTGCGGTCGTACGCTGACTTTGCCATTCCTGTATCGGTTCGCATTTGGACATCGTTGATTGGAAACGATGATGTGTCGTCAAGTCAGTTTGCTGCTTCTGATGAGCGTCTTGTTGGGGCTGGGTCGATCGCAATGCGACACGACAGTGACCGGCAACAACTTACGCGACTGCCCAATGACCAGCTACGACGGCAGCTCTGGACGGGTCGACTTGCACCTGATGCCGATGGAGTTCAAAACAGTGGGGGCGTCCTACGTAACCCGGGCGTACGCCGGCAATAACGGCATCCCAACCATTCCTGGGCCGATCATCTATCTCAGACAGAATAGCCAGCTGAAGATCCGGCTTCATAACGATCTTGGCGCTGATCAGACGCCACATGGAACATTGATCAATGGTCTTTTCGAGCCGAATACGACCAATCTTCACACACATGGATTACACGTGTCTTCTGAGGAACCCGAAGACAACGTCAGTATTCGCGTAAGAACATTGGCTTGGCCTTGAGAATGCATTCGGGAGGAAATTGACCATATGTCTGCAGGTTCTGCCAGGGACAACGTATGATTACACATACGAGATTGGACCCCATGAGGGCGGGACGTTCTTTTACCACCCTCACGCGCATGGATCGGTTACAAATCAGATCGGAGGTGGCGCATTCGGTATGCTCATCGTCACCGACGACGCCACCAATTCCCCATACGATTTCATCAAGGATCTTCCCCAGATTTACGTCTCGATTTTTCAGTTTGCGCCATTAGACCACGCGTCGGTCGCGCTTGAGAGCGACGACACGCTGTTCGCCCAAACCAGTGGCAATATGCAAGCGAAACTCGTCTTGATCAATGGATTTGTTCAGCCTAATATACAGCAGAATCCTGGGCAATGGTACCGTTGGCGTATGCAGCACACAGCGACGTCGACGATATTGATGGCTTCCCTGCCGGGATGCCAAATCATGCTGCTGGCTCTGGATGGAATATGGCTGACGACTCCCCGAATGGTAACCCAGCTCGTGTTCCAACAGCCGTCCCGTGCCGATGTCGCCATCATGTGCCCAGCTGGCGGGCCATATCAGCTCATCGATTCCACCGCGCCCAATACCCCTATCGCCACCGTCTCGATGGTGTCCATCAAGGAAACCGGGCCGACAGTTCTGGACATAGGTCAATGGAATCTCCAGCGACAGGATTATCTGCAAGACACAACCAATTTGCCCGCTAGCGCTATCGCCAACACCCCGTTCACGATATCGATTACTGGTACCGAAACTCGGTCGATGAACGGGGTTCAGTTCTCAGGCGCGACACGTGATAAAGCCCTCCATATTATGAAGCCGAACACGATCGAGGAGTGGACATTGGACGTCGAGCAGCATCCACTGCATGTTCATGTCCAGCCGTTCCAGCTTCAGAGCGACGCGCCCAATGGTTTCTACAAGAAGGGAGACTGGCTGGACACCTATGTCGGCAATGGGCAGATGGTGGTCAGATCCCGTATCCCCAACGTATATGGAGTTGTGGTTCTGCATTGCCACGTCTCTGTACACGCTGATCAAGGGCTCACAGGAATTATGTGGGTTGATGGAACGCCGAAGCCAGTGAAGAAAAACAGTTCGTCCATTATGTTCATGGCTCATGTATCTGCTGTTGTCACCATTATTGTTTCCATCATTCTTATGGCGTTATAAACAATTGTAATAATGTTTACAATGGTCGCAAAGAAAAGCTCGTTGATTTCCAAAATTCACGAAGGTGGACAAGTTGACACCTACGTCAGGTAAATGCAGAATCAATGCGTTGAATGCTGAATCGAGCGAAGCTGTTTGCATTGTCAATGGATCGGTGGTTTTGGAGCGGCATTGGTTTTCGTACGAATCTATCGACGAGCTATCTTCATAATGCAAAACCGAATTCCTACTCTGATAGTGGCCGAAGTCACGTCAGGGTCCAAACGCCATAGAAGTGAGATTAGAGAATCAAACACCATTCAAAAAAAGCCTTTTGAAACGCCAGGATGGAAACAATTCTTCATCAATAGCAATAGGGGGGGGGGAATGGCGGATTTTGGAAACTTCGGTTTTGACAACACATTTTTGTTCCCGGGAGGGCAAATCAGAATCAGAATTACCCAGTTTGATTATTGGCGATTGCGCTAGGCCATACCCTGTACGGCGTGAAAGAGGGCTCGCGAGTCGCGACCCCAGCTGCGGTGCGGACTGCGGATACACTGTGGACAGTGCAGTTGACGGCTGTCACAGAGTGCTGGAGGAATGGCCGCGCACCATGCAGTGTCTATCGGAGACTCGGACTGTCTTATTCGCGGTGGCCTCTTTTGCCGGTTGTTTTGGCCCCCCAACCTGTGCTTCAAACCACTTTGCTCTTTACACATCGCCAGCTAACATTCGCTGCTGCCCTTTGCGGGCGAGAGCGAGGACCGGGCCAGGGTGGATCGTCCTAAATTGGGAGGGTGAAGAGCCTGTATATGGGCATCTGAAATACTCGAAGCTGCTACACATTCGCTCGCTGATATAAATTAACGCGCGCGCTTTCTGTTTTTGTGGGGTTGCTTCGGTTGAAATGGCGAATTCCACGTCATCGGAACCTAAATCCCCTAATGGGAGCTCAAAGAAAAAGCCAGCTTTAGATGAAAATCCCACTGCCGATGCTCCAATTGTTAAAAAGCGTAAGATTGTCAAAAAGGTGCCGATGAATCCTCTACCTGAAGGTCGTCCTATCAGAGTATATGGTTCGGTTTATCAAATATTCGGGGGTTTCTAAGTTTCTAACGACGAATGTGTAGCTGACGGTATATTCGATTTATTTCATTTCGGCCATGCCAGAGTTCTTGAGCAAGCGAAGAACATATTCCCCAACCATGAGGTTCACTTGATCGTTGGGTAAATTTACACATACCTCAATAATGTAGCAACGTTGGCTCTAAATATTTTACTGTGTAATTGCTCATTTGCCCGTAATTCTCATTCTGTTTTTTTTTCTTTTTCAGAGTGTGCTCTGATTTGGATACACACAAGTACAAAGGAAAAACTGTTATGACGGAAGCTGAGCGATACGAATCCGTTCGTCATTGCAAACATGTTGATGAAATCATTGAGGCGTCTCCCTGGTTAGTTCAAAACGAATTCATTTTTCTTTTACTGTTTTCCCATTGTATTGTAACTTATTCAGGGTACTGACTTTGGAATTTCTCCAAGAGCACAAGATAGATTACGTGGCTCATGATGATCTGCCCTATCCAGATGCCACTGGTGCCGCAGATGATGTCTATGGATTTGTCAAAGAGCGCGGCATGTTTGTCGCAACGCAAAGGTTGATCTCGTCGACGTTGGTTAACGCTCGAATCCTGCTAATATACTTTCTCAGGACCGAGGGTATATCTACCTCAGATCTTATCAACCGCATCGTTAAAGACTACGATAATTTTGGTAATCCGTTTTGTCGCTTAACAGCATCGTATGCTAAGCAGATCTACAGTCCGGCGAAATCTCGCCCGTGGCTTTTCCAGGCAAGATATGAATATCTCGTTTCTGAGGGAGAAACGAATTCAAATGGCGGAAAAAGTCGTCAAGCAGGTAGAATCACTTTTTTGTATTGCAATCAAGTACTCACCGTCACTGAAAGGTCGATGAAATTAAGAATAACATAAAAGACAATGTATCAGAAATATCTGACAGCATTGGATTTTGGGTAGACAATTCTAAAGAACTGATTGACGATTTTATCAAGCTTTTTTCCAAAGATGGGTTGTTCAATCAGTTTGTTCGCGAAAGTAGCGAACGCTTTAGTCACATCGCCAAGTCTACCCCAATGTGACATTGGCGTTCAACAGCCCCAAAAAGGAAGACGAGCGTTCGCTATTATAATATTACAATACAGAATATTTCAAATTGTGCAAAAACATGTTTGATTATTGGAACAGAAGACCTTCGACAATAACGTCCTTCGGTGCAGCGTCAAGCTTGAATTCACCTTTGTCGATTTGCGATATCAGACTTAGCAATGTCTCATTCACGACACGCTTCACAGTATCTTGAAATTCTGATGAGCAGAATGTTTGGGCTTTTGTGGACGTCTCGTTGTGGAGTTCGATGTTGTTCCTAAACATAGCTGAGAAATCGGTTTCACCAAAAAGCATCTGATAGAACATACCTAATTTTGTATCTTGTTAACTTCTCGCCGACGAGGTCGTCAATGTCCCGAAGCATGGTTGGAGCCGACGGCATCTCTTGATTCGGGAGATGAACGAAATATGGAATTGGAGTCGGGGATCGATCATGACCAAAGACATCGCCTGGGATGAATTCTGGCATCAGCCAGGAGAGCGCCGTCTCAACCTGGTTGTTTACATCGCCATCAACATTGCCTGAGCGGCAACCCTCATCAGCATTGAGCTCTCTAGTATCAAACTGAGATAGATTCACCCTCTGATTCCTTGGGTCCCATCGGTAGAAAGCTGTTGGGGCGTTCTTTGGGATTGACACTGAAACCAACATGGCCTATGATATCAATCCATAATTTGCTCACAATAGTTCCCGGTTCCTGTCTCGTTTGGCACTCAGGTACTTCCTGCCAATCGAATTCGGCCATGAACGCACTGAACGTTGGACGGCTTTACCTGTAAAGAAGTCATAGACTTCGAGTGAGCTTTAGACATCAATCTTGACCGAGCTGTACTTTGATTCGCTACGATGTCGCTGTACCAATCATCAATACACATCTTTGAAATCGAACTCGTGGTTTCTAGATTACCGATGATGGTGCTTCCTCGTTGACGTCAAATCTGTCTGTTCGTTATCGATTCTCCGATATATATCACACGATAACGACCGCCTGATGATTTCTGGTGAACTGCCGGCCCGTACCTCGACATGTAGAAGAGCATGCTCTCCTGGGCAGATCACGCCCTGGCTCGGCTCAATACAGACATCTGTATACCCAGCTGACCTAATGGCAAAACACGCCTCAGAAGTGACCACACTCAACGCACTCAGAACAGACGCTGATTCCAGATCAAAATGGTATTCGATTGGGTCGGAGCAGATATTCGTGAGCATTGTTATATGATGCGACACCTGCTGCAAAGGTGAGCAATGAAGTGCAGGATTGTCAGCGCAACCGACATGATTCAGCTTGGCGTCAGGTATGTTGATCGATCCTGGAGATAAATTGCCAGCTCGGCCGTAAGACTGAATCGATGATATAGACAACCACGATTGGGGATAATTCATGGGCGCATTGGTTGCTCCAGGGACATATCCATCGCCATATATCTCCAATCGTTGAACTTCCCCGTCAACTACCGTGATTTCAACGGACGATCTGTGACAATGTTGAGCGTTGATTATTGATTGATATTGAAATGGCCAATACTGATAGCCTATAGGCTGTAATGGTCTAAATTTGATGTGGATATCGTAGTGAGAATTGGGGGCAATGGTGCCCAAGTCTTCCAGGCACTCAAACACGGGATATGCCAATGAGGCGTGATTGGTTGCGGTCAATGCCGAATGGTTGATCGCGAACTCAAGCGACATCGGGCAGTTATTATACAGACGAATTGTCTGAATTGGAACATCGCTCGCCAACATGCCAATTGGCATCGCCGTCAAAGGGTGTTTTGCGACTGCCAATTTCCAGACTCAGGTCGCCGTTTTTGCAATGGATCCGAAAACGACACCAACCCATAAAGGTCAACGATCGTCGGCTGTGGTATGCTGTTTCTGCGTGAATGTTCCACATGAACTTCTTTCCCAACGCCACATCGAACATCAACGCTAGCATCACCTAAATACAGCGGTTCGTCGTCTAATTCGTAGCGGTGATGTTGGGTTTACAGTCTGAACTTGTCCATGATCATGCTTGAGAATGATGTCCATTGATTCACCGATTTCCAGATGGCCCGAGTCGGGAGTAAACGTCAAAACCTTTCGCTTCAGAATCTGACACGATCATGGCTATGTTTGTTATGGAACAAGAAGGGAAAACGTCAAACCTCCTGATAGCGTTTTTGAGTTTCGGATTGCTGATCAGGGTCGACCCATAGTTCATGTTCAAGATCGTCAACGGTCGGCCCACGAATCTTCAGATCCACCGGTACTCGACCGACGTTGGCCAACCGGACGATTATTTGGCTGGATGAGCGGGACAGCAGACCGGGCATGAAACGGCAGTCGAACGAAGGCATTGCCTGTGAATATTGTGAGCGATCACAATCAGTATGGATGGAGCCAATTTTGACCCGGTCCGGCAGATCAGTTGAGTATCCATCGATAAACGGGCCATGAATTCGCTACGAGAATGGGTTAATTCCGAATGGGAGGGTCAATTGGCGAAAGTGCTACACCTGTTTCATTTCTAGCGGTGAAAGGTCACTGCTGAGATATTTGTTGATACTGTCAGGATCAACCTGAACCAAAACTGTGAATTGTGTCATCTGATGTACCGAACGGTTTCTTGCCAGTGCCCAGGACGTCGATATTGGATACGGATCATAAAGCACATCTTGGATCTCAACTATGGGCAGAACAACTTCGCCTTTCACCAACAAATCACAAACCGCCTTCGTGAAGAACATTGGCAACTTGTGCTGATGATCCATGGCGATTCGACATACCTCAGAGCTCGACAGAGTCCCGCTCGTAGCACTGCTGCCTCCGCGACAAACAACGTGAACTTGGTAAATCGTGCGAACCCAAACCGTAATGAACAGATCGATGACGATGGAAGCACGAGCGGGTAGTAATCCGTGATCTCTATCAATGCGAATACTGTATGAATCCGATATGGCGTCCATGAGCTGGTGGCGAGGTCAGAAAAGACAACGACAAGCCATCCGAACGAAAATCGTTGACCTCAGCTGTTATGTTGAATTTAACATCGACGTCGCAGGTGTTGACTAGTTTGATTCGATGATTGTACGAGTTGCCAACGACAGCAGCAGGGAGATGCTCTTGAGAGGACGAGGGCAATAACTCCATTGTGGCAGTGATTTGTGGAGCAACACCTTTCAGGAACAGCGGAATGGACGCGCAATGAACAGACATCGACGCATCGGTGAACACTTCGCAGGAAATCTGTCGGGAAAACAGCACGTCATTGATGGTCCGGTTGACTGCGACGCTGATCACCTTCTCGACGACCGTTCCTTGAGTTTTAGGACTGTAGGTCCAATGCAGAACCAGATCATCATTGCCACCAATCTCCCCCCGGTCTCGATCAACCGTGAATACTCTCTCGCCCTCCTAAAAAAACAATTTTAAACTACAATAACACAGTAGTGACGTTTTTTCATCATCACAATATTAATGAGGAAAAAGGCATTGATTCTTGAACGATTGTATATCGTCATGGCCTTCGTTGAAGTCGCACCTATATGTCTCAAATCAGAATTTTTGGGATCAAAACGATGAATTGGAAAACTGACCGGGACAGGTTGGGTGAAAATACAGGCGACCTCCACCTGAAACCGCCAGGCTGACATCATATGCCGCCCCAGAGACGGAAACTTCCCATTCGTGAGAATAGTTGACCATGCACACGAACTGGAACGAGACAGGGTTCAGGTTGACGGGGCGGAAACCGAACGTGACCATCTCAAACGCTCCAGCCGCAACGCTGCCCATGACCGGCTTCACGATGAACACATTGTCGGGAGATTGTTGACTCCGAAACGCGAAATGCATAGGAGTATTCCCTGGCCAGACGCTTCAATGAGTCCAACAGCATTGGATTTTCGTGAATTGCTCACCACTATTCGACAGGCGAACAGTCAAATAGCTTGTAGAACGTTGGCATATTGGAGGAAATTCGAAATTGGTGCAATGGAACCTCCCTTTAGGTAGGAAATGTTCAGCGCCAATTCTTAAAATATGAAGGTTAGTCCAAAAAAACCGAAACAAATTCAAATAACGGCAAAAACAACACCTGAAGCTATCTGCAAGAACAGGAATTGCCAAACTCCAGGGCGGGGTAAACGTTGAATTCGTAACTAAACGGAACGAGCGATTAACCTGAGTGATCTCAGAATCAGTTATGATGAACACGAACACGCTATCAACCAAACCTTGAAGTAAGCGGTACACGAGAGGTGGGTTGAGTAATAGAGGCTATCGTGGCGTGGTCTGAAAATAACCTTTTTCGGAACCGTTAACAAAGCTAGGGATCATGCATAAGGGGACGCCGATTTACTTGAAACTGTGCGATGGTCTGAGGGCGAATATCACGCTGCTTTGGTGACACAATGAAGGGACTGTTGCCGTTTGTATCATGCCATACCACACAAACCTGATTCGTGCGATTAAATCACGACAGGCGCTGATAAAGGCATTCCTACTTTCCCGTCGGACCCGTTTTTAACGTGAAGGAACCGAACTTGAGTTCCGTTCATGGTCGGCGACGAGGCGAAACTCAGACCGTTATCAGCCTCAACTATGTGGACAATGCCCGAGTTGTCTTTGTCCATATAGGCCAAGAACCGGTCATTGACAGGAGATGAATTCGACAGGAGAGGAGCAGTAGCCACCTCGAATCTGATCGGAAATTAAACGAAACCGGTATGTAAAGGCACTCGTGAGACTCAACTGTTTCTCCCTCTGGTGCCTTTCTAGAGTTTCAGGGGATACGCTTCCCAGACCGATAGCACAACGACGATGAAAGTGGTCGACCTTCGACGAACCAAGTTGTTTCTGGGAACTGCAACACGGTTTTATCACAGACGTACCAGTTCGTGAGAAAATGGAGGCGGACGGATCAGCTCGTTGAAACACGTCCCAATCAGATCAATCAAATGAGGGCGACCATGTTCGATAACAACATATACACGTTCGTAATAGTTGATCGTGTCGGTCGGGGTGAATGTGACCTAAGCGAGAGTTGACACTCCAACTGCATTTTGTCGATAACTTCAAGATTGACCTTGATCGTTGCGGTTAAAGTAGGTTTCACTTCACCAAATGCGGGCGCAAAACGAAATGCTCCATAACCTCCAGTGAACCTAAATCGCAACGGCTGGATATTGGAGCAATTGCTGATCACTATAGATTGTTGGAGTGACAATCCCAAAAGCGCCTAACATTTGCGTCATCAACAAACCGAATGTAATTCGTTAGTGTCCTCACGTCTTTGAAATCAATTCGGACAGGTTCGAGCTTGTATTCAATCTCAGTTGACGACCCACGGCACGTCATTTTGATGGCGTTCCCGCCGGCACATCGAAACTCGAAGTGGTCAACGATCGCTGTGAGAGGCGTCTTTGGGGAATATTGAACAACTACGGCAACGGAACCTTTGCTTGGAACCTGATGAAGAGTATTCAATTCATCAATTGACATGACATTTGTGTCAGGACCACTCACCACACTGGAATGTGGTTTGATAGAAAATACGGGCGCACGATCTGATTCAAGCGCATGCAATGAAAACTGAGCAGAAACCGGGGACACGTTCGTCAAAACAACTTCGATTTTCGCCGTTTTCCCCACAGGAACTGCACCGAAATCCACTTGAGGTTGATCCAATGTCAATTGTGGATATCTAGAGAGCAACTAAAGTTACTATTGACTGAATCTATTGATTTACAGACTTTGATATCGCAGAAACGAGCACGTATTTCTCTTCGGAAACGTCTCCGTGGCTAATCTAACAAATGAGGCATCAATGGTTGATAAGGAGCACAAGATGACGTCATTTTTATTCGAGCATACCTGGCAACAGGCTCGTCCTTCAAACACAGACGCCACATTGGACTGAAACTGGCAAGATGCTGAGAATGTTGAGCCCGAGGGTATGCACACTTTCTCAGGCGTGATCTGAAATGGCTTCGAGGCAGACCACACAATATCGGCATCCAACTCTCCAGAGTTGACGATGTTCAATGTCATCGACGCTGGCGATCCTACCTAAACAGCGAAAACCTCATTGGACTATGCCCATTCGCGTCCCATTGGCTAATCCATTACCGCCTGAAAGCCGAAAGGTAATGATTCCGGTAGAGAGATTTCCAAACCAGGAATACACCCTTGTATTAGAAGGGTAAAGGTCCCTTGACCAACTGTAACCTTTGAACGCGTCGGTGAAATGCTGATCGCAGGCGATGAGTTCTACCTCAATAACGTCCGCATACGACTGGAAAGCAGGCGGGCGGAAAGAGACGGTGGTGGAAAAGGACATTCCTGGATGTAGCTTGACAGGAACAGGAAACTCCATGTAGAATGTTTTGGTCGATGGCAGTTTGTACGATAGGGTTTTGACGACGGCAGACACATTGCGAAAGGTAAGCACTTTGTTATATTGCCCGCCAATGCTCCTGCAAATCAATGACACGAGTGTTTAGCGCGCAACGATGGACCAACCATCCTTTCCAAATCAGAGAGCTGCCGCAGTCAATACCGAAGGTATCAATTCGCTCCTGATGAGTCATCGCCATGGCCAGGATTCGCGTTTGATGGCGTTCTAAAAGGTCCACCTTGGGACTATGACTGGCACAGGAGGTCATCCCCCCTTCATCATGCCGTCTCCAAGTTCAAGATAACCAGGGGCACTAACTGAAAATTAGGTTCGATGGCAAACGTGTTTGAAGCCCCTTTCTTGCATGATGAGCGGACAGGGGCGACATTCGAGACTGATATATGTTCACACAACACACAACATAGATAGAACGGAGTTTAGTTGAAAGAACTAAATAAAAAATAAGAGACCATCAAACTTGCTTGGCCCATTAAGTCGAATATGGTGTTGAATTGCCATCTGTTAACATATTCATTTGAATCCATAAGCTTCAACGTTGCTTCGACGATCTTGAGCAGCATGATGAGGGACAGAAGACGAAGAGCTCCAGCTTGCCTTGCGGCATGTTCTCTCCTACAGAAAAACGCGACGACAAACAGTTGCAGGGCGACGAAAACCAGAAGAGTAGGGAACCAGAGCTCGGAGAACACTATAGATGTTTTCTGCAGGAAGAACGCTTTGCTTAACGCAAGCAACCCGTTCGCCTGCGAGGCTGCAATCGCCAGCTTCGCGTTGAGATACAGCCCTGTCGCCGATACGACCAAAGCTACGGGAATCCATAGCGCCAGCGAGGATTGTTTTCTCGTTAGGTCCTGGAATTCATAAGCGCTCGTGCCTAACATCGCTTTACGAAAATGACAAAACCCGAATGGGAAAGATTTTCAATGTGTATCACAGTAAGATGTATTTTACTGTACAGAGGAAAGTCGCGCGACTGGTAACAGATTCCTAGTGTATGTGTAAAGGTAACATCAATAAATCCCAGTCATTTCGGCATGCCATTTTGATAAAGGAGGGTCAAACACGTCGCAGAAGGCAGAGAAAATATTATTTCCAATAACTTGCGGCCTTGGCATCCAATAACCTCTGTAATCGCTGATGACAATTACACTAATCGATGGTCGTGGTTAGGGCTTCGCCTATTTCATGCCGTGCCATTGGCAGGTGACATTGTGGTTTTGACCCCATCGACAAAACAACCAAGTAGTATCTGAATTATGATCGTCTCTACCGCCGTCCAGATTCAAATGTCACAACTCACAAGTTCAACTCGTTGTACATACTGTACACACAGGAAAAGTTTGGGCTGCGCCATGAGCCGGTGTTGTTGGGTCGGGGCTCCGCTCCACCCAATGATATATCCGTGCGGACATCTTGATTAGTCGATTTGGCAATCGGTGCGGCGTAATTGGACGTCGTTGGCAATGAGCAAAAGCGACGATTTCTATGTCCGATATTAGTACGAGTCTAGCACAATCCACACATCTGTTTTAATATAGCTTTTATATTCAATACTTTATAGTTTTAGTAGTTTGCTTTGAAACGTTTTGCCAACCGTTAAGGATTACCGATTTGTCCCCATTCTTCGAAAAATTCATACCTGTTTTATTGAGTATTTCTGTTTGATTAGTGTCGGACACAAGGGAAAGTTTGGCCATGAGTTTTTAGAATTCGAATTTCGGTCTGATGGCAAGTTACGATATGCCAACAACTCCAACTACAAAAACGATCGAATGATTCGAAAAGAAGGTGAGTCAGTACTAATTGTAACCGTATTGCGTCTGACATCACTTCATTAGTTTTTGTTTCTCCAAGCGTTCTAAAAGAACTTGCTCGAATTTTAGAGACTTCCGAAATCCTCAAGTACGTATTTCATTTCTGGCTTAATTTTACCTCTCAATGTGAGGTTTTATAGGGAAGACGACAGTAAATGGCCAGTGCCCGATCGTGTCGGATCACAACAGCTGGAAATTGTTATGAACAACGAGCACATTTCTTTTGAAACTGCCAAAATCGGCTCATTGATGGACGTCGAAAAATGCAAAGACTCCGAAGGGTTCAAGGCATTTTATTTCCTCGTTCAAGATCTGAAATGTTTCGTGTTTTCTCTAGTCGGATTACACTTCAAGATTAAACCCATTTAATCACTTATTATTCTGCTAATACAATCTGTCGTCGACTTTGAGCGTCATGGGCGTATTCGCTGCGGCTTTTGCGACGGTTGTACAGTACACCTGGGTTGGTTGCCCCCAAATCACCATTTCACCACTGAACTGTCCCGTCGACACACTGTAACCTCCCACGTCGAATCGCAGTCGGATAGTGTTACCCTACCGTGTATAGTCCCTAATCCCTTCCCTACAACGTAAAATGGGACTGCTAACGGCCTCGTAAATCAATTAGATCTTCATGCTGATCGGTACATCTGCTGTTTGACGTCACCTTGAGCCATGCTCGCCGGGATTCTTATCTTGTCCTACGCTTCCGTCGCCACCATATGCGTGTTTCAGCGTCAGTCGAAAACAATATTCTGGTTTCGACTTTTGTTTCTCACGTTCTACTTCGATTTATATCTGTCGATAATGTGCTCATTGCATATATTGTTACTGAAGTTGCTCGCATTGCGATATTCAAACATTCTCTCGTCAGCTTCCAAACAGCGTTCTTGAGCTTGGGTTTCTTATGGTCGGCTTCGCGCGTGATTTTCTTCTCAGCTGACATCGAGTCTTTTATTTTCCTACAACTGTGCTTGTATTGGGTATATTTTAATTGCTCAGTAGTTCGTTCACATTAATAACACTGTCGCAGATACCGATCGATTTGCAATTTGCCACGTTTTCTTTGATTTGCGTTTTCTATGCATTTCTTGTATATGAGCGACAGTGGAACCGAATTCGACATTGTTATAGAGCTATCTATCTGATGGTAAACGGGACAGTGATATCGTTGACACTAGGTGAGAAAATTGCATTAATACGTGAAAGATGCATTGTTTAAGTGTGTATAGTCTACATTTATTTATCGTCAAACCCTAATTTCGATGGATCTTCTCGTTTGGAGAAAACACACCAAACCTTCATGTCGCTACAGTTTCTGCTTCTGGTGGCAACGTATGCGTACTATGGAGCATTAATCATTATTGCTGCTACTACGGATCAGGTATGCCCCGATATACTCTTGTCATTGATGTTCGGTACCTAATATCAAGTATGGGCAGGTTGTATTGTTTAGCCTCAGAAGGATGTCAACGCGAACGATTATTGTCATCACAGTGTGCACCTGGCTCATTTTTCTGTCTCGTTGTATATATAACTTCTTAAATCTGTAATTGATTTCCTTGGAATTCGATCGTTTTGCTAACTTACAAGTTGCCCCTCAGATTCGGATTAGCATCCATAAAAATCGGCAGCGAATCAGGGTCGACACATGAAGTATCCAGGGCTGCGTTTTTGCTGTCCATGATCTGGGAAATCGTCCCAACGACAATGTTGCTTTTGTATTTTCGCGAGGTGATTAGCCGTTGCTTTAACATTATTCTGTAAAACGTAACAGTTTCCATAGATCCCTCGAACGAATTTCGGCTGGCGAACGCTATTGTGTTGTAATGAGACATCTGTTGACGTCAACATCAGCGAAAGACGAGCATCGTCCCAGCCGCCTGATCCAGACTTGTTCTCAGATCAATCCGGATTTATGGCTTCGCTAGTTCGAGAGAAGCAAGAATCGTCGTCATCGTTTAGTTTTGGAGCCAATTTTAGAACGCGTTACGATACTGACAGCGAATTTTCTCCATCGTCCAACAGTCCAACTCCTGGAATAACGATCAACTCTAAAAAAACGAGAACAGAGAACTAATATTTATGTGATCGAAACTAAAAATAAACAAGATTGTGCTGTAGTAGTGCCAAGTTCATTGTTGCATCGCACTAATTACCGCAGCTTCCAGGCTTGCGTTTGGCAAAAAGACGTCAACCGCTAAATTGTCCTTCCGACTCTGATTTTTGTTGCAATGCTCATTTGACACCTCGTCATGTTGTGATCTGCCTGGCACCCTTGTGATAACAGAGAGTGTACAGTGACTTTGTTGTCTTAAACTGTGGTTTTAGCAAGCAACATTGAAACGAGTGTACCAGAATAATTCGCTACGTCCACAAACTGATATTCAAAGTCTTTTTTAGCTCGTTGTAGAACTGGTTTTTTCGGTATCTATCTAAGATGTCCAGTCTTTTCAACGATATCGAGCGTGCGCTTTGAGTCCGCCACAATGTTTTGCCATTACATCAAACCTGCTCTGCAGTGAAACACGAGAACTATGCACAAAGTCATGCTGAATACTGAACTACGATGGTGCTAGCGACGACCCTACACTTTTGCAACACAGGTCCGGATGATTAGCCTGCTAGGGCAAACCATCCTGTTATCAGCAAGCAGGATTTGACTGCAATCACTGCTGTATTCAGTGTGTATCATAGTTCATTTCATGGAGGAATTGCAGATCAACAAGAACACATTCAGCTTCGGAACGATTTGATGGTCTATCAAAGAAAAATGAAAGGCAGAGTACCGTACCGGGATTTATTCCGTTGTGCGTTGGCGACCACAACGTGCTCCTCTCTCTTTCATCTTTGTTTACCGATTAAATTCAGGTACGATGAAGGAGGATCAGTCGGATTCATCACTTTCAATCGCATGGTTATTGCGATTTCGCTGATTGCGCTTCTGCTGCCATTTTTGTGCTGTGTTTGAAAAGAAGGTAACTAACTGGATCTGTTTGAGCGTGTAGAAATTCTTGGCAGCTATGTAAATCAAAGGAAGGGCCTGCTGATTCGCCTTTTGATAGCAAATTTTTCGCTGTTTTGAACAGAATGCTCGTCTCTGCGGAATTTGTTGTTGATTCGCTGTGTAGATACACCCTTCATCGTAATTACTCCCTGCCACGTACGTAGATAGGGTAGGGTAGAGGATGAGGGTAGAAAGGTCAGAGAAATAGAGGGTAAAATTGTAGGAGTAGAATAAAGGTAGAATCTGAACTGTAAAAGGGTAAGGTGAAGGAAGAAGGAGTCGAAAGAAGCTCCGAAAAACTAACCGTACAGTACGACAAAAAATTGGCTGCATTTCTAGGGAATCTCTTCACGTTTTGAAAGCTCCTGGCGCGGATTGAAAAAGCTGGATTACCCGGACCAATCTAATCCAACGCACCAGGAGGCGGCTCCGCGTGCATTTATTCGACGGAGTCGATTTTAACTGAACAATACGCAACTAGCGTTAAGGAATTATTGGACATCTGTTCAACAGCTCTCGGACAGATTGCATGCTGCGCGGGTTGAGTTCGGGGGGCTGAACAGCAGCCATCGACAATCTATCGCGTGGAGCGTAGAGCACGTAGGTAATCCCCTTGAATTATTTCCCACAGTTTCAAAAATGCTGCGGTGAGAATTGCGCGGAGCGGCCTCGTGGTGCGTTCTGTTTAGTCGTACTGTACTGCACGTACACACATGCGAAACATTATTAATGGACAACGAGTACAGTAGCGTCATGGCTTCCCCTCCCCCCACCACGCCGGCGCACCTGCCGACCTGCGTCAGTGAAACATTTGCGCTGCATGCTCACTGACAACGGCATGATGCCAGATCACGGCATCCGCGTGCTCGGCGTCGGTGATAGCCGGGGCAGCCGCGTTCGCCTGGCGCAGCTTCTTCTGAAGTCTGAACATGGCGAACATCGAAGCAGCTGATGGCGATCGGAGGGGGGAAAGCTGCGCCAGGCGAACGCGGCTACCCCGACTATCACCGACGCCGTGCACACGGATGCCGCTGTTGTCAGTGAGCATGCAGCGCAGATGTTCCCTGGCGCTGTGGTTAATTCACTCATGAGTATGTGGAGTACTCCTTTTTGTTCACCTCTCTGCTTAATGGCAAGGTTTCATATCGGTGCTTAGAGAATCACGCAGCATTGCGCGTATAATCAATTCGCGGCTCTCGCTGGATGCGTTTCCAATCTATCAGCTGGTGGACAATACCGGCGTCGTCCCGACGGCATTTCGGGCGGCAGTTAAGGCTCCTGCCGTCAATGGGCTCCTCCTGGCGTACGGCCAGGTTCCCGCGGGTAAACCTTAATCGCCGGGGTGCTCAGTCGGCACCTTTTTTGAGCTGCATCACCGATTTTCGTGATGCCCTTCTCGGCTTCTTCATCCTCCTCAATACAAAGCCAGTTTGTTTTCAACGATAGGCCTTTGCTTTTACTGCCAACACGCTGCTTTACAGTCGCGCCTGGCAACACCCTGTCAAGGCAAAGGGAAGATGACATTCGCTTCTACGTAGCTCTTCTTGAGTCAAAATCTCGACCTGCTCGCGGGGCAAACGTCCCGGTTCCACCACTTGCTGCCTCTTCGGGGACTCGTTTCACCAAGTTCCAACAGTCAGTAATCTGGAAATCGTTGTCTTCTGGATTTTTTTAATGATGCAAGGAATAAGAGCCGTAAAAGGCCTTCATATCTGCCTGAATGGTCTTCCAACAATTCACAAAGCAATTTCTTCGTGATGAACGGGGAAAAGTGGACTCGACAAGATAGGCTACATTCTCCAAAACGCTGCATTCAAGATTCTATCCAGCGGATATGATTTCAAATCCTAAAGCCATGTTAGAATCCCGAATTCGCTGCTAGCGATTCGAGTACAGGGTGTCTGTCACTGAGCCACATTTTCTGTGATTACGATGAACTGAACACTTATCGTTCAGCCTGATCAGCACAGTTTCAGGTCATTCGCCTTGCTCCTGACCCATCATGGATCACTCAACAATACAACAAGGGCGGTTGCTTCTGTCGGGTAATTCAGCAGTTACTAACATTCAATTCTGCAGATCCTATTTGCTGCGTGAGCGGGATATTGCGGATTTCATTGGAGTTTCGGAATTCTCTTGTGTAGTTCAATACAAAGTTGATGGAGGTCATTCAGATTACACATTAGAGTGCGGTCCTGGGAAACCAAATCTACATATTTCGTACAGAAAGGACAGAGAGACAAAAATGCTGCCGTCGGAAATATTCTAGGTTATCAATCAGCATATGAGAATGTTTGATGGAATGAACTGGAACATATTCCTTCTGTAGACTGTTGAAAAGATTGGATCATCTGGTAATGATCCAAACTGGTGCTCCGATAATGGGACAGCAGTCTCTGTCCCGGTTTGTGTAAGTTAGAAAGGAAGAGAAACTTTGGAACGTGTTCCATTCGACCATCAGTTAATGTATTATCTGCTTATGTGCATGTTATTCGACTTCATTCAAGAGGAGCAGTTCTGTGTTCCAACTGGCAAGATTTTAGCTTAAATTTTAAAAGATGCTGACAGCAGGAATAGCATCTCTCCCGCTTACATTCCATTCGCCAGAAGTCTTTTCCAACTGGCAAGATTTTAGCTCAAATTTTGAAAGATGCTGACAGCAGGAATAGCATCTCTCCCCGCTTACATTCCATTCGCCAGAAGTCTTCAAAGACACTATGTCCTAATCCAAATTCTTCAGGTCAAGTCATCGTATATCTTAGGGTTGAGCAGCGAGGTGAGACACACACTTTTGAGGTCAGAATGATTCTTTATGCACTTGCACATATGGCTTTCACTTCAATTGTCTTAACACTTTTTACACGATTCGAGGGATATCTCCTGGGTGGCCCGTTGGCAGCTCCTCACGAATCAGGGCCACGGGTGGCGATAATCTTGGCTGCCAGTTCGGGGCCGGGACCACCAGCGAGGGCACGATAACCCTCAAGAAGACCACCAGTGACACGGCCCCCTCAGCCGAAAGCCCATCGCCGTCCAAGGAACGCGTGAGATGAGTAAGGATGAGAGAGGATGAGTCTGGACGCGGTTGGGCGGAGACGTCGTGGGATTTGAGGGCGCCTGTGAGTGGCAGATGGAAGGGAGGAAGACAATGGTATCGTCTAGAACTCTAGTTACCCCATTTCTCGACTTTGAGCGGCTGGAAGGGCTTCGATTGGACGCGAGAGACGGACGCTGTAGCAGTAAGAGAAGATGAGAGGATCAAGCGGGTCAACTTGACCAACGCGTTGCGACGAAGAAAGCTCGTGGCCGACCTCGCCGACTGCTTTGTGCAGCAGCGAAAGAGGTGGGGTCTGTGGGAGGGAAACCATGACGAGATGACGGCGGTTTACAGTGTTGAATGCGTTGGTGAGATCGAGGAGAATGTATGAGCCTTCGGGGAAGCATCGCGGTACACTTGATCATGTGGTTACCATACAGTGGGCTCGATTCCGCCAGTTGGTGCCGACAGAGTAAAGGATGTCGCTATCAAGACTGGCCAGGCGAGCAAGAATCTGGCCGGCCGACAGCGATTGGGCGTATCTAACCAGGGCATGGCGTCTGGGATGTGCTCAGAGTCTCTTGCTCACCTGGACCATTTGACGGCGAACGTCATCCCTTTGTCGGCAACCCCAGGCCGAATCGGGCAGATTGTTTGGCAAGCTCATGAACAAGTGTACCGCGATGCATCCTTGAAGGTTCATACATTCTCCTTGACCTCACCAACGCATTCAACAACTTCATCTCGCCATGGCCATCCACTCCCTCAGACCCCATTTCGCCTACGGTTTCCTCACCGTGTTGCCATGTTCCTCACTCGCAATGCAGCTGGTCAGGTTGTGCTACCTGTTGAATCCAATCGGTCCTGTTTGGCTACATTCGAATCCTTCTCCAAAAGCCAAACCTAAGGTCCCATTGGTTGCAGTGGCAATGGAAACAAGTCAAGACCCGGTATTGTCCGGAAGTGTCTTTTGTCCACGCGTTTGCGACATGTCCATAGAGTAGCAAAACAAACCACCATTTTCTCGGACAGCGTATCCTGCCTTCTTTCCGGCTACGAACTTGTCGCGATAAAAGTGACGTTGAATATGTCCGGCCAGGGTTCGAACCCTCCAGCATATCTCCAATCTAAAAAACACCGCATTCAGCGGCGCCAAGGGTATTGGCGAGGATATATATTTGAAACCTTGCTTAGTGGCAAATTGTATCGCGATAGCAGGTGAATCATCTCACGCTCTTCCGTTTTCAAGTTCGATAAAAGATTAATTTGATGTAAGCCTCCAACTGGCGTGATCAACGCATCATTGATGATATGGTTGTGATCCATGAATCTGTGATTGACGACATAGTCCCCTGCCTTTCGATCGAATGTCAGATTGACATACCAACTGCAAGTGGACTTCAGTCGTTTCTCGTTCGGTATTTCTTAATCCCTGAAGTTGCAGTAGATTTGGCGACCAATGTTTGGATCCAGCTCCTTGTATTGGATGGGGATTAAGCACCGAAAATGGATGCGAGTTACATGCGACGACGAATCTGGAAACGAAGGAGGCTAAGCAGCGAAACAGGGTGCGAATTACACCCAAACGCAAACCCGTTAGCAAGAGCGAACTCGCGTGCATGTTGAACAAATATATCAAGGGATAAGAAATGGCTGTTCACCGCCAACACTTCGGATTCGATTGACATGTGGAGTCGTTTTGTCAAAATCTATTGCAACTATAGGGATCAAGAATCACCGAAAGAGAAACGACTAAAATCCACTTGCAGTTGGTATGTCAATCTGACATTCGATCGAAAGGCAGGGGACTATGTCATCAATCACAGATGCATGGATCACAACCATATCATCAATAATGCGTTGATCACGCCAGTTGGAGGCTTACATCAAATCAATCGTCTAAATAATGAATTAAAGGAGGTCACTCCATCGGAGTCCACTGTACTGTGCTGCGCCGCGTGTAACTAATAAAGAGTGTATATAACTTAGTGCGTCCACTGGGGCACTTATTTTTGGGTGGACTGTCCACGCGTGGACAAAATACACTTCCGGGTATTGTCAGTGCGATTGGGAATTTAAAGCCCTTTGTCGTTTTGAAAAATCGCAATGGTGTTGGCCGAAACCAACGCAGCAACTTGTCGTGTTCAGTAACATTCCGCCCCAGCCAATACCAACTCAATTATTTTGATTCCAGACTATCGCACCATTAATCAATATTTGAAACTGTATTTGCGGGTATTGTGAATCAATCTTCATCCACTATTGAATGTCAAACTACGTGTCAGTGGGTCGAGTACCATTCGGAAAGGAGGTTTTTTTAATGTGGTCATCGTTCCCGACATAACATCGAAGGGCATGAAACTAGGCCTGGACACGCCGTTGAACAAATCTATATGCACCATCCACGAGTCTTTCAGCAACAAGTTCAGAGCAGCTTATCTACCGACGGCAGACGCAATCCACAGAAACCGACAGCATTTATGGCGTGTCAACAACCCAAAACAATAAACCATGTGGCCTACAGGGTCCATGATCCGATTAACTTGTTGGCAATTCAAACTATTTTTTAATTTTATGAGACCAGCCAGCCATGAGAACCCCTTTGATCTGTATTAGCCCAATGATAAACAACACACCAATCAAGTTAATCAGACACCAAACCTTCTGTTGTTATTGAAGTCTACATAAAAATGCGATGACAATTACACCACGAATATTTTTGAAAAGAAAAACAAAGTGCGTATTGGTATTATACACGTATGGTAAAGGTCATAAGGGATATGTCTGTGTATGGTATTGTACACGTATGGTAAAGGTCATAAGGGATATCTATATTACCATCAGACCGCTATTGAACACGTTGGGAAGTGACGACACCGCCATCATGCTGAAATGGCTGTCTTTATTACTGGGACAACAGGTCCTGTCGCGGTCGCTGACCTTCATCCTCAACGTGGTCATCACCCGGACACTGTCTGTGGAACAGTATGGCGCCACGATGATGCTCGCTTTGCTGGACTCAACAGTACGAATATAAAAATATTGACGACGTATCTGATGACATTCGATTTATGGTCATTTGAGTGATTTAACAACTTCTTCATTCGTGCGCTTGAACAAATGAAAAGATTGAAACATCCAATTTTCTGTAGGTGCTGTTTATATCGCGGGAACCGTTGCGTCGCATCGCCATTCGTGGGAATGACTCCCATCATACCCAATCCTGCATTAACGCGTCCTGGTTAATATCAATGCCCGTTTCTGTTGTGATCACCTTCTCATTACTCTATGCTAAATCGACCGACGTATCTCCACAATTAATCTCATGCCTATCAATTTATTCGGTTGCGCTCGTTGTAGATATGATATCTGAGCCGTTCTATATATCCGCTTCCATAGAATCTCGCATTGCCGCCCGTGTTGCAATCGAATCATTTTGCGCCGTCGTTCGCATTGTGATAACTTGCATTTTGATTGTTCCTCCTTTTTCAATGGGTCTTATTGCTTATGCGTATGCTCAAATTATATTTTCGTCCGGGAAGCTGCTCATATACGCAGCAGACGCGTTTTATCGACGCTCTACGATGTCGCTTCCGGGTAGATTCCCGGATGGGACATGGATTGACAAAACCATGTCAGGTCTTGGAATGATGTTTACTTTCCAATCAATTGAAAAGTATCTTCTGACGGAGGGTGAGAAGATAGCGCTGGTCGCTGTTCGTCAAGATCCATATGCTCAAGGTAAACGATCACAAACTATATGGTTTTCTCCTCACCTGGTTATGATAGGAGTTTATGGCGTCGTCCAGAATCTGGGATCTCTCGTTGCACGGTTTTTGTTTCAACCAATCGAAGAAGTTGCATCTCTGCATTTTTCAAAGGTGCTTTCGTTTTGGATGCTTTAACGTGTGATTCTTCATTAAACGTCGGGAGAACATTTTTTTCTGCGTAGTTTTTCATGTTTTCCTTAACATTTTTTGATGACCGAATGCCGTTTCAGATGTCGAGCTCAAAGTCTTCATTACAGGAAGATTTACAATTCTTACTCAAGCTGATGATGATGATTGGAGCGCTTGGGCTTGCCTTTGGTCCCGCATATTCGTTTCTGGTCTTACACATGTTATACGGCCATACATGGAGCCAGAACAGTCAGGCGCCTGAGATTCTCTCTCTCTATTGCGTTTATATTTTTCTTTTGGCCATCAATGGCGTGACGGAGGCGTTCATGTTTTCCGTCATTTCTGAAAAGGGTTTGAGAGTGTACAGTATCATACTGATTCCTTTTTCGCGTAAGAATCAAAGATAAGTTGCTTGATTGCTCTGAGAGATTGTAGTGCTGTATGTATTGCTGTCGGTACTAGTTGTTCCTTTTGGTGCTGCTGGTTTAATTCTCTCAAACTCTCTATCAATGGTTGCTCGTATCGCATACAGCTTACACTTTATTCATACTTATCTTCGAGTCTCCTTCAAATCCCTGGTGTCATCGGCCCTGCCTCACCCAGTTGTCATATTGTCAATGATTATTTCGTCAGTGGTATTACATATTTCACGCAGCACTTTCCAGGTATAACAGTTCATGATCTTATCGCGTTTCCCATAGGTCAATTTGCTTTCTAGGTAATATCTAAACCTTCGTTCAACTCGTTTATATTACACATATGTGTTGGGCTTGTTTCCATCTCCAATATTTTCCTCGCCATTGCGATCAAAGAAAAAAGGTTTTTAGCCATAGGCAGACGGTTAATGGTTAATATACCTAGTAATGAAAAAGAGTCATAAATAAACAACATATCGTACATAAAAATACATGGGCAACAAGGTACAAACCGCCTTTCTTCTGGCAGTTCTCGCAATCCTGGCGCGTGCCTTAATCAAATACACCAAGAGGATCATGTTTCATGTCGGTTCTACGAAATTCTATGGGCAATGAGAGAAAAAAGAAGGTAGTTCCGGACAAGGACGAAGTTCTGGCCAGGATGACAGACCCTAATCTTTATACCGGTTTCCATAAACATCGGTTCGACAGCAGCGGGTAATGGCTTCTCGGGAAGGCACTGCCAGAAATATGATATCAACAGTGGTTTTTAGTCATGGTCTAGGAAAACAGAATAGACTAGAAAGGGATTTCGTGCCGTCCATGTTCTTAACAGCTGATGAGGAAAATGATGAGAAAAAAGGGATGTCGAGAACGGGTAATGCTCGGTCAACACCAGCCTTTGAAAAGATGACAGATCCGAAATTTTATACCGGAATACATCGTCATCGGTTCGATAAGAAAGGGCAAGTCCTTGGCATTTATTACGTGCATAATCTAACATAGAAATGGTGTCACAGGCATGGCCTTGGTCTCGCAGGGAGAGAACGGATCCTAAAAGGGCTAGGCACAAACCCATCGATTCCATATCTCGGTGGACCAATCATGGATATTTCACAGGTATATTGGTCTGAAGTATCGACCAACCCTTTTACAATACTATATCAGATCACAAGGACGGCATCGCCAGTGCACGTATATAAAAAGGTTCAAAAACTGAGCAAGTGAAACTGGCAAGGCAGGGGCACGTTAAGTGTACTCTCTTTTCACGAGGGCTCCAGTTATTAGTATATCGATCGACCATTGTCATGAATAAAAGTTTGAATGTATGCTATAGATTAAGGGTGGATACAATTATACGTTCAAGAGAAACATCAATGAGAACAACCCTCAGTGCCTCCATAGAAATAATTAGAAGAAATGCGAGGGGCAAAGGCTTGATATCAAGTTGGAAAAACGGACAGATCATAACCGTGCTAACGAAAACAAAAAGCACGCTAATGATCGCGATTGAAAGGCCACTGATAGTTGGTTCGGGGAAGGAAAGCAAAGCACCATACCATAAGAAGTCGAATAATCGCATTTCGAGATCCTCTACCTAAAATTCGTTAACAACAATTGAATAATATAACAATGAGCGTACTTGATAAGAGAGAGATGGAGTCCACTGATGAGGGCGCGAAAGAACAGGTCTATCATGAAGTGGATCGATATGTCGATTGTCGTCAGCTGAAACAACATGATATCAGCATGATGATATCAGTTAGAAGCTAGCAACACAAGTTTAACCTGGGTCCAGATGCATCAATGGATTATGTAATTCAAGATCGGGACCTTCAGGATGGTCCTCTGACCGCCGGTAGAGAAAAAGTGGAATAATAATGTTGCCTTGACGAGAAAATTGTGCATATAAATCAAAGAATATGGGAATCGCAAGTAGAATCACGATTATACTTGGATGGAGAGTTAGAAGCATTACAATCGCCATCATGATGTTCAACATAAACTGTTTAGCACTCATCAATATATGGTTCTTTACAAAATCCTTTGGCTAACCATGCTGAAACGGCGAAGCCGCGGAGGAATTCCTCTGAAATACAAGCCAATTATGACGATAACCGAAAAATTGACGACAAGGATCCACGAAGATGCAACATCATTGACGATACC
>OUQQ01000136.1:13426-28073 GCA_900404475.1 Spongospora subterranea | reverse complement strand
CCTTTTCTGTATCTGCCGTGTGATCTACCTCATAGTCCTTCAACAATTCCTTTGACCTGACTACCGTAGATGACAATATTATCCATCCACATTTAGGTCCGTAAATAGATGCTAATAATGTCACGGCATATATATATTTTTTTTCGTGCGGTAAAAATGGAAAAAAATTTGTCATAAACAATCTGAAAAATTGAGTAATTTAGTCATGCCACCTGAAAATCTCCGTTTTTGCTCATCGCACTTTTTCACGCGCTTTGTTGAAGCAAAACATAGCATCCGAACATCAAAAAAGAGGGTTGCGCCGCTCGACTTTTTCCTCACTGTGAGGCCGCCAAATGGATAAATTCTTGAATTTTGTCATTGCAAGGGCTCTCAAATGGATAATTCTGTCACCAAATCTATTGAAAATGGCACTAATTTTGTCATTTCCACGGAGTTTTGCTAATTTTGTCAGATGGATAGTATTGTCATCTACGGTAATTACATCCCTCATTCAGAGTGTTTCACGATTTTGTTGCGTGATTAGTTTATCCTTCATTTTCGCAAACCATGGAAAAACGCATCAGTAAGTGTTTGCCGTGATACGAATTTTCTGAAAGCCGAATATTCTCGATGTGTTTATGGTGGCCGGAAATAGCGCCAGGAACGGCCTCTTGCCTCACACACAGTACAGTGGTGGGCCCTATTGTGATGTAGTCCAGCTGATATCATAAAGGTCATATCAGCGCATCGTTTAATTAACTGTGTTTCGAACCCCAATCCCCAGATTGATTGAATCGTCGCGTCTAGGTCGCATGCCCCGTCTAGAAACAGCACCAGCGTAGTCTCATCGTCAACTGGTCGCGGAGTTCGCCAGTTCTCTGGCGCCATTCAATGTCCAATTGGGATGACGATTTCTGGAGCGATGGGGACGAGAATGATACTGGGGTAGCGCCTGTAATCCGTCCCACGAATATTGACCGGCCAGCGCCATCGAGGTCACCTGCAGAGGCAGCGAATGTCGAACGGGCTCCTTCGCCGATTTCGCCGGTGCCATCTACAGTCGAGAATCATGCAGGTTGGATCAATTGCCTACACCTATCATGGATATGTTAAAAGTGATGATTCTATTGATTAGGCAATTCTGGGTGGGCGTGGTCCACATTAGCAGCGAAAGTTACATCGTCTGCTGCTGATCTGATCCTCCTCCCTGAAGACAGATTGGGTCAGGACCCAACTCGTCAGGAAATGGCCAAAGAGCCACAATCTGGATCTTGGTTCAGTACTGTCGCCGCGGTTTTAGACGATGTCAAGGCGAGTGCCAGTCAATCAGGTCGGGAACTGTTTCAGGTCGCTTCAGAAGCGATCGATTCTGTCAAAGTCCCCGTTAACATCGAGCACGTCGCTTCAGAAGCGTTTGATTCTGTCAAGGCCCATGTCAGGTTCGAACACGATCATTTTAATCGACATGAACATGCATTACCTGTTTTGTCCAATACCAGCCAACTGTTGCAGGCCGGCGATTTGCCTGATAATGAGCAATTTCCTGATGTTTCGATCCCAGATTTGCATAATATTCCATCGCCGTTATCAGTGGATTCACCGATCAAATCAATCTCTCAGGTCAGATCTGCAAAGGCAATACACCCTGATGTTCCTACATCAGCGGCGACTCAGAACTGGAGAACCCCGGCAGAACCCGTGCTTACTTCGCCAAACTCTACACATCCTTCTTCGAAATCGTCAAATTCTTCGACAGAGTTTCTAGCACCAGACGATGCGGAGGTCACGGTCGATTCCAGTTGGTTTCATGACGTGTTTGATGAAATGAAATTATCAGCGGGTCAATCTGGTTTGGAAATTCTCCAAGCAGGGCAAAGTTTCACCTCTGAAGCATTGGAAACGACGAAAATCCTTGTCTCTTCGACACTTCCTGGTTTATCAGCTCAAGGATCTTCTCCCGATACACAGCAACCTTTGGCGGTCGAATCCTATAAGCTCGGAGAAACCGTCGCCCAAGAAAAACGTCACGTTTTGGGTGTTGAAAGTTCTAGAAAAGCTTCGCCGGTCTATCACAGGCAAAGTGACGCCGGCGACGTCGACAGAAATCAGGTGGATGAAGTTGACGATATTATCGATTCCTTTCTTAGCAATGCTGACCGTTCGCCATCTCCGCGACCAGAGGTTGGTCACTCTCCACGTGGCTGCTCTTCACCACAACATCCCCGCAAAAAAAATGTTGAACCTGTTCTGAATGACAATCATTGCTTTCCTGATAGCAATACTGAATGCTTTCAGGAGGCGTTTGACGATATTTACGAAGCTGATGGTGGAAATAGAGCCATGGCTCGGTTGGAATCTGTCTCTCGTGAAAGCTTTATTGCGTTGCAAAGGTGGTTACCACAATGCGATGATGGCCAGCGGGCCACTGTTGATCAAGTCAAGTCCCTTCTTGACGATTTAACTTCTTTGTCTGATGATCAGCCGAACTCATTGCTAGTTGAGCTGCAACAACTTATCGTTTCGTGCAGGAGTTGGCATAAACAGGTTTTGCGTGTTCATTTGGGCTCTGGATCATGTGATGACATCAGCGAACTCTGTGCGAAGTCACATTCGCTGACGACACGCTCGATGGCGCTGTTATCGTCCAAGATTGTGACCAAGCTTGCCGAGATAGTTGACGGTTGGCAATCCGGTCACGTGGATGTTCTTGTCGCAGCGCGAGCATTACGTCAGTTCTTCCACTCGTTTACGGACGAATTACACCAGATCATGGAGATGACACTCTCCTCGGTCCGTCTTCAGGAATGTTTCAACGACCAGTACGCCGATGATGTTGACGTTCTCCAAGCAGATATTGAGCTGGACGCATCAGAAGCTCAATGCAGAATCGAAGACATAATCGAAGCGTTAATTCCTGTCTTACAATATTTACATGGGTCAATTCTTAGATAAAACGACCCACATACCACTTTTCCTTTTTATCATGTAGAAATTACCCATTTCCGCGCTGCGATCTTCTCAGATCGGATCTGTTGAGCGTCCACGATAATTGTTTTATCGTCGAATGGATGGTGAGTCATGAAGACGACTTAGGACTTGAAGCAGTGGCAAAGGTGAACAGTATTTGAACATTGGAGGTGGAAACTGAGGGCTTGATGAGGTTTTAGAGGACCGTATTGATCTTGCTCGATGTGCTCATTACCTGTTTTGGAAGAGACTCGGCAATAGTGAAGAACCCGGAGCCCGCACACACCAGGATCATCGCGACATGATCTTAAGGCTTGATAAAAACATTCAACATTAGTCAACTGCTGCAAAATCTCGCGCTTTCTTGCCAGAAATTCGCGCCGTTTTCGCCACGGTTAATCAAACGACCATCGAACTCCTGTTTGTGTCTGGCCGCAGTCAACAAGATGGTGTCCCGTACAGAGGTCAACACATGGCGAAGACCGCCCTGAGTTCTTTGGCAGCGATCTTTACTTCTGGGGGCAGGATAATCGCCCAATATTTCATATTTGGCACCCGTACCCGCCCGTACTCAGCTGCTGCACCCGTACCGACTACCGCCAATACCCGGCAGGCACGGGCGGCGGGGCACTGTAACTGTCTGTAGTGTTGTCGGGTGTTACCCTCTATTATTGTGTTATTTATGACCACTCTAATGTAACCCCGCGATAGGGTATACACTATATACTGTAAAGTTGGGGGTGTTACCCGCTATTATTGTGTTAATTAAATTGCGATAGGGTATACACTATATACTGTAGAGTTGGGGTGTTACCCGCGATTGTTGTGTTATTTATGACCACTCTACTGTAACCCCATTTCAATTGCGATAGGGTATACACTATATACTGTAGAGTTGGGGGTGTTACCCGCGATTGTTGTGTTATTTATGACCACTCTACTGTAACCCCATTTCAATTGCGATAGGGTATACACTATATACTGTAGAGTTGGGGGTGTTACCCGCTATTATTGTGTTAGGTATGACCCCTAAGGTGTAACCCCATTTCAGTTGTCATAAGTCATAGAGGGCCCATTAAACCATCAATATCTTCTATATCGCCCTATATTTATTGATTTAATCAACGTACGAAACTAATGTCCACCTCGGCTGCGCGATTGTGTCAGGTCAACGAGAATTCACCATCGACAATATATATAGGAATATTTTTCTCATGCGCGATTCTGTACGGGATCATAGGTTGTTGATTGCTGGCTACAAGGTCAAAGTTCGCCTTCTAATCCTTGTGTTGACAATATATAGCTGGAGCGATTGTTGTGTTTTTCCTCCCTCTCATTGTCGTAATCTGCTGGCTCATCTCACCACCTTCCAGTCAATCCATTGTCGCCATTCAAAGATCCCACAAGTGCATTAAAACATCAATTACCGCCAATCCATGTGCTGCCGATGATAACGATATACTGTTTGTAAAGTCTTCCACAATCAAGTATTTTAGGCTGAAATCATGAGGAGTATTTGCTTATTTTCAGTGCAAACAGAGAATTGAGACTACCCAAAACGCCAACCCGGAGAAGTGTGCAGTTTGACCTAGATCGCAATCAAACTTGGGAGATTGCGGTGGAGAGGTCGCCATCAGTTTGTAGCGCCGCAAGTGATATCAGCTATAATAGCGATGACGATTGGGCGATGAATCCATTGTGTTTATCTCCAATGAAACTGGCCATGTGATTTCGGTAAGCCGAGGCGCCTTGCAATAAATTATTTCCGTGCACGATGATTATTTCATGGTTGATAGGGTCCCTTGTATGTTTCGCTGTCCTACGTAGAGAGTGGATAATATCGGCTGTCTTTCGCCGCCGTTCGATATCAGCAATCGCTCGCCCAAAATCATATAATGATGTTATCAGTTTGTTTTTATATGTCAACAATCTGTAGATATCCATCTGTAGTCGCACACAACATCGTCCTATTCGATGACCACGCGATCTTCAGTATTCCACTATTGTGCACTCGCAGCTTGCGTAGTAATCGGCCCGACGTTATTCGGAAGATGGAGATGCAATTGTCGAACGATCCGGTGGCCACCATGGTGCCGTCGGGAGAGACCTGCAGAGTTCGGATCCACCCTGAACTCTTCAGTTCCCGTTCGGGTTGACCATTGACCATGTTCCACACCTGTTTATCGACGATCAGCCAACGTTCGACCTGGGCCATGAACATTACCCGAACGGACTGATCTTTCGAGCAGGTGATGGCGAAGCTTGGCGATAAACACGTCGCCACATCCAAGATGAAATCGCGATGCGCATGGATAGTGTGTCGAACACGAGGCGCAGAATCGCTGGCCAGTACCCAGATATGAACCTGTCAACAGTCCAGATAAGATCGTCAACATCCGTTGACCAAACCCGCGTTGCCAACAACCTTTCGATCTAATCCGCCAGTCACGACCGTGTGTCCATATTTGCCAAACGCGACACACTTGACCCATCCTTGATGGCCATGTAGCACATGCGTGCACTGACCGGTTCGCGATTCCCAGATTCGGACGGTTGAGTCCATGCTGGCCGACGCCAGGCGACGGAAATCGCTGCTGATCGCCCCTTGTAATATGGCGTCATGATGCCCTCGTAGAACTTGCTCGCACAGGCCCGTTCGGCTGTTCCAAATTCTACAACGATCGGTTGTCAACGAAACCGCATCGACATCAATGTGATTGACCTGAGCGTGCTGTCGAACGACGTGGAATATATATGGGTGTCGTACAAGGAGAAGCTAACCCAGGTGATGCACGAGGAATGGCCAACCAGCTGGCCACGACACGACCCGTTCTTCATATCCCATATCCGGCAGAGGCCGTCGGCACCGCCGGTCACGATGTGATCGGGGCATAGATGGGCGCAGGACACCGCTTTGATACCGCCATCGTGGGCGGCGATTCGCGACGGCAATATCAGAATATCGAGGGCCGAGAGCATATCATCTGGGGAAGTCGTGCGGTCAACAGCAGTTGGCGCTACGCCGGGGGGTTCAGCACCTGCCTAGCATTGACGCGCGTCGGATCAGCTGCCGGGCTCGTTGCCAGTAGGGACCGCGAGCGATTCCGGCGAACGATAACGGGAACAGGTTGTCCTTGATGAAGTTGTGGTCGACCAGACAGAATAGCTGATCGAGTAAGGGGATCCCCAGGCGGACGAGCTGAGACGACATGGTCGTGACCGCCGCCATGGCGCTTGAATAGACTCTGCTCAGCGCAATCCAACCGTTAACCACCTCCTTGAAGAAAAAACGGGGAATACGAGATGGGTTGTTAGACCTTGGCTGCTCCATCAATTCCGATATGGCCAACGACACGAGCTGACATTGGACCGCCAACAGATACAGGTCGAGGATATGGCCGGCACCAACACAACACGTATTGAACTGATCCAGCCAATCCATCAGATCCGATTGCGACAGGGTCAACGGTGTCCGGCCCTGGACGACCGGCGATCAATGTCGGCGGGGGAACCGGCGCACCCCGATTACCTTGGGATGGCGTTGGTGCTGTGATGGGTCGGCGCCTCTAAGAACGTCGATCGGGTCGGGGAATCCCAATACAACAGGAGCCTGAGCCCAACAGCAATCAGCAACAGCCGGGCAGGAACATCTGTAAGGGACCAACCTCCTGATCATCGCCAAACCTTGCATCATATTCGACCGGGAACGCGTACTCGGGTTTCCGATCGCCGTCGTCGGCCACATGGCGAATGGCCCGATCCAACAGATCGATATGCGCCGGATTGCGAACATCCAATCGGGTCACCTTCCTATAGATCGGCAGCGATTCGGCAACGGTGTTGTCGGACTTCGAACTCAACGGTTTTCCCACAAATCTCAAGAAACCAATCGGCCATTGTCATCGAACAAGTCCAAGTCGAAATTTTCTGAACCGCAAAATCACGAGAACATGGAGACTTTTTTCCCACCGACCTTCTTTTCTCAATGATCGTTTCTTGAGCGGCGAATACCGGTTTGAGCTGTCTCACGATCTGCATATGGAGCTTGGCGCTACTCCCGAGGATCTTCCGGCCCAGTTTGGCCTCCTCGCTCAGCGACAGCTTCAGAACCGCTTGCGTGGCGCCCTGCGTTCCCTGGCGAATCCCGTCGGCGAACGCGTTCAGGTCGTCCTCCAGCGCGTCCAGCTTCGTGCAGACGTGGTTGTCGGGTCGGGGTAGCGCCACGAGCAGGCGCCATCGCCGGTCGTCCCCGCCCGGAATGCGCCGGAACAGCTGGTGCAGGAAACTGGACCCGGTCACGTCCTCGAGGACGCGCAACGACGACAGCAATCCCATCAGCGACCTGGGGATGTCGCCGCCTTCCAATAATCGCTGACGACGTAATAGGACCCGGCGACGTAGCGCCATCGCTTGGTGGGTCTGGTCTGGCGCATTGACCCCCGAACGTTGCTGATCGATCCGCTGGAAAATATCTCTCGACCAGGGTGTCGTGATCCGATTTCGGCCAACGGTGCTCACACGATATCGCACCGGTCGACCCGATCTGTCGGCGGAATCGTTGCCATTTACAGCGGTGTCGTCACGACGTGTGGTTGTTTGAGCCTGAAATGTGTTTCAGCTCGTTGGCCATGGTCGTCGAGTTCCACGTTGACTGTCAATGGCTCTTGCCCCGGATCGTTCCCCCATTCTCGGGATATCCAGTTTTCATTTTGTATTTCCGAACACTGCAGAAGGGGCTATTGCTTGTCGTCAACAAACGTCTCAAAAGCGAATTGAACAATTTTTTTCCAAAAAAAAAAACAAATAGCAGAGAAATTTGAGATTCGACACCAGAATCGCCGTTCATCGGTTCCAACATATCTGGCCAATCCGCAATTTGTGTCGAGCGGTTCCAGTTCGGGAATTGACCGCGACGAGGTGGCGATACGGGTTGACGGTGTTCGAGAAGATGGCGAGCGGTGTCTGGTTCATGGCGCTGTTGGCGGTGTCGGGCGGTCTGATCCTGAGGTGGATCGAGTCGGCCTATCGCCGCCTGGCGGTTGGGGCGATCGCGATCTCGCCCGGTCCGATCGCGATCGTGATCGCCCATCCCGACGGTCTGGGCCAATCTCTCTCTGTGTGTGTCTCCGACGCCCTCTCGGTTAATCCCCCATCGTGTTTCTTCAACAGATGAATCAATGTTCTTTATCCCGTCGGTTATCGCACAGTATCCCCGAAAGGTTCATTTATTGTGTCTTTCCAATGGTAAATCATCCACAGTTTTCTTTGGTTTTGAACAGCGATTCTCTAATCATCCACAGTTTTCTTTGGTTTTGAACAGCGATTCTCTATGGTTTTGAACAGCGATTCTCTAATCATCCACAGTTTTCTTTGGTTTTGAACAGCGATTCTCTAATCATCCACAGTTTTCTTTGGTTTTGAACAGCGATTCTCTGATTATCCACAATTTTCCTTCGGTTTTGATCAGATTTGCGAAATCGCAACAATCATCGCCAATATTATCGTGGACGTTGATTTCTGAAAATCGCTGTTGACACGGTTGTGAATGTTAGGGAATAACGTTGGGCTAGGGCGTATTCGATCGTCGGAGCTACAATCGGCGGCCAGCATATTAGGGATGACAACGGTCGAAGTTGTCGACGACAATCGCCTACCGGATCAAATGACAAACGTACTGGAATTGGGCGCGATTGTCGCCCCAACCCGTTTTCAAACGGGGCTGTGAATTAGGATTGGCCATTGGACGTCATTCAGGATCATGTTCGATCGTTTGTCGAACGGCACGAGATTGAATCGATTATGACCTTCGACGGTAAAGATTCCCAAAAACAATCGTTGGACGGGAACTGAGCTGAACAACGGCACAGATTATGGCGTTAGCGGGCACATCAACCACATCTCGGTCCACAGAGCGATTCGGGCAATGGATCACGGCCTGGCCGTCTGGGCGCTTGACAGCGTTCCGCTCTGGAGGAAGTATCTTGGGCCAATCAATATTCTGATGGAGATCGTGAATGGAACTGGCGCACACCAAGGTTTGGAACATTTCACTATCGACTCTGTGTTTCCCGTCATTTGTGTCAAGTCCAATCCATTTCGCGTTTTTCCTGTTGTTGGCGATCGGTCCGGGGCGACGAACGTCGTTGTTGTTTCTGATGTTGGTTTGCTGACACCGCGGGTCTCCTAGTTGTCTACATCAGCGCCGATCCGCTTCTGTCGTATCGCGCCATGTCGGCCCACGCCTCGCAGCTGGTCTGGTTCCGCTACCTGTTCATCTTCCTATCGTCGTACACCTTCGTCAACCGTCTCCATCGCTTGCCAACCCCTTCTCGATCTTCCGCACCGCTTCAATCCTGAATCGCCATCAATCCCAACCAAACCGCCAACAACAATCGCTAAAACGCCTTTCAAATATAAACAAAAAAAACACTAGAAAAATCATTATCATCAACTCACTTTTTCCATTGACAGACACCAAAAAAAAAACTCGTTTTTATCTCCATGAAATTGGTTGTTTTTTCGTTACTGTGTCCGTGTACGGAGTCCGTCACGTTGAACCTGTAACACCCTAGAGTGTACATATAGGGTAACGTGCGGGTGTTGCTGTACAGTACAGCGAGCGTGTCGCCATCCCGGCAACAACAACGCCACCCGTGTCGTGAAGACGACCCTGATCTCCCCGACACGCGATGGACGCTTACGACGATTTCGGCAACTATTTGGGCCCGTCGACCTCGGCTGGGGAATCGGAATCCGACGATGATTATATGGGCGATGGAGGTATGATGATGGCGCCGGGGGCATCGTCCACCATGGACCTAGACGAACGGATCGACGATCGCGAACAGCAACAGCCACAGAGCCATCAGGTGGAGACCCTCCGTTTTAAAACCACGACCATTCACCACACCACACCCGCTGTTTTTCGTCATTCGTTCGACCCAGTCGATCGATCGTATTTTTCACCGAATATCATCGACTTGATGATTCAGTTGATATTCGTCTGAACGATTCACAACTGGATACTGTTATCGCCATTCGATCCATTGTCATCCAATTTTCGAATACCACTCTGTTTCTCTTGGGAACCGTTTTGTTTTTGTTCAACAACGATCTGACGTGAAACCGATTCCTGGGTCGACACCGTTGCCCACCCTGTTTTTCGTTGACCTCCGCCAACGCGGGTTGCTGATTTGCGTTCACATCGCAGGTCGTGCTCTATCACGATAAGAACTACTTCCCGTCGGCGTCGGACGTGTATCCGGGTGCCGAGACCCTGGTTCAGGACGAGGACACACAGCCGTTGGAGACCCCGATCATCGCCCCAATCAAGGTCAACAATTTCGAGCTGCAAGACGCGGACGCCTATCAGCAAACCACATTTGAATGGAAATTTCTTACAGGTGCGTTTGTTTAAAATCCCCTTAGGTGGTCGGTTCTACGCTGACAGGAAACGCGTTATTGTCCTACGATTTCGGGTGTTGTTCGTGTTTTCGGTTTTTTTCTGAAATCGTGTGTTCGTCGCGTGATCTGTGGTGTAGGGTTGATGGATCACCCGACTATGATCAGGAACGTGGCGCTGGTCGGGCACCTGCATCATGGGAAGACGTCGTTCATGGACATGCTGGTTCGCGAGACGCACACCCGGTTCTGGGATCCACAGGTCCAGGTTAGGTTCACCGATAATCGCAAAGGTACTTCATCCCGAACGGCTCTGTCATCGTTTCATGTTCTCGGTGGCGATGACCATTGTTTGTTTCAATAACGTGATTGTTTTGAATTTTGATGTCGTTTTCCATTGAATTTGCCGATTTTGTTGTTTGCCAAGAGTCATTGACGTTGGATTGTGTTTTTGGATCAGACGAACAAGAACTGGGTTTATCAGTGAAGTGTATGCCGATGTCGTTGGTTCTGCCATCGTTACGCGGGAAGTCCTATCTCATGAACATCATGGATTGCCCCGGGCACGTGAACTTCAGCGACGAGACAACGGCGGCGCTCCGCCTGGCCGACGGCGTCATCATCCTGGTCGACGCCGTCGAAGGCGTCATGGTCCAAACCGAGCGCGTCCTCAAATGCGCCGCCCAGGTCCCAACTGTTCATTCACCGTGTTCATCGAAACCAACGTCGATTTATCGTCGAATGTTCAGGAGAATCTCCCGATTATTCTGGTGATCAACAAAGTCGATCGATTGCTTTTGGAGCTGAAACTGCCCCCAACCGATGCCTATCACAAACTCGTTCACACGATCGAGGAAGTGAACAGCGTTCTCGTAGGCTGTGGTTATCGTGACCGAATGTGCCCCGCGTCCGGCAACGTCGTCTTCGCCTCCGCCCTCTATTCATGGTCAGTTCGCGTTGTCTGTGGAATATGTTGGAATGCGATTCGATATTGGGGTTTAGGTCATTCACATTGCCGTCGTTCGCGACGCTGTACGGATCGCGACAGAACGGATCGAAATCGTCCAAATTCTCGGCGATGGGTTTTGCCAAACGCCTCTGGGGCGATTACTATCTCGATTCTGAATCGGGGTCGATAGTCAACAAACCAAGCGATACCGCCAAAGAACGCACCTTTGTTCAATTTATTCTCGAACCGATTTATAAAATATACAGGTATTCGCCCCTATTTCCTAATCATTCTCAAATTTCGTTGAAATTGAAGTTTTTTTTCAATGATTTGAAAAAGGTCCCGGTTTTCAAACTATATATTTTTCTCTTCATCATAATGGGGTGGTGTTTTGTGTGCTGATCGAGCTGGTCGTGTTCTTAGCCATATTCTTGGGTGTGAAATTCGCGATGTGGCGCCATTGCTGGGCGAATTGGGCATTTTCCTCAAGAAGAAGGAGCTGCTTCTGGACCCGCGCCCGCTCCTCAGATTGACATTCGCCAAGCTGTTCGGCAGTTCCACCGGGTTCGTCGACGCTGTTGTGGACCGCATTCCTTCCCCTGTAAGAACGCTCATCGTCCACAATTTCCCTCGATTTCGACGCATTCGCACACTGCTTCACAATCTATTTTGTTCTTTTCGCGATTTCTCCGTATCTCCTCAAACCTGAACAGCTAAAATCATTTCTTCACGTTGTTGAATTCAGCTGTATTTTCAACAAAGAAGCGCTTTTTTACGAATTGTGTTTTTTCAGGTGGGCGGGGCGAAGCTGAAAGTGGAGAACAGTTATACTGGGGATGTGACCACATCGGTGGGCCAGAGCCTGATCGAATGCGACCCGAACGGGCCGCTCATGATCATGGTGACCAAGCTCTATCCGCGATCGGACGGGTCGCAGTTCGACGCGTTCGGCCGCGTCATGAGCGGGACGATCCGCGTTGGGGATTCGGTGCAGGTCCTTCGCGCCGGCTACACATTATCGGATCAGGAGGATATGAGCACCTGCAATATATCGCAAATCTGGGTAATCTCATCTACAAATCGCCATCGTCGTCTCTCGGTTCCTTGATCGCACAGAATATTCTTAAGTTCATCGGCTTCTGTGTTGATTTGAAACGTCGCCCCGTCATGATTTGTTGATCAGCAAACATTTGCCGATGTTTTGTCTTCAACGTTTTTCCAATACGATATTTGAAACAATTTTTTGTCTCGCCGATTTGCGTGTCGTCTGTTATTTTGTGACTGGGCTTCGATCACCATGATCTGATTCACCAGATCTAACGTTGTTGGCGGTGTATTTTTTCAGGTCTACGAGTCCCGATATCGTGTCAATGTCAATCGCGTCTGCGCTGGCAATTGGGCTCTGTTCGAGGGGTTGGACGCGGCCATCAGCAAGACCGCCACAATCACAACGGCTGCGGTTCACGACGCGGAAACTTTCCGCCCATTATCGTATTGACATCGATTTCTCAAAATCACGAGACTCCGTCTGACGCCTTGGTCGGTCAGGTTCGACACGATCGCTTGCGTTAAAGTGGCGATTGAGCCAATCAACCCGTCGGAGCTGCCCAAGATGTTGGACGCCCTGCGGAAGATCGGGAAATCGTATCCGCTCGCGCACACGAAGATCGAGGAGTCCGGCGAACACATCATTCTCGGAACCGGTGAACTCTATCTCGATTGCGTTCTTCACGACCTTCGCAAAATGTAAAACAGTTTCCACAATGCGTTCCTGGTTTCTGTGACAGTTCTGTTTTCACGATGTTCTGTTCAAAATTGCAGTTTCTTCAACGCGTTTTAGTTGCCTGAATTTCACGTTAGGTATGCCGATATCGAGATTAAGGTGGCGGATCCGGTCGCGTCTTTCTCGGAGACCGTCATCGACACATCGTCGATTCGTTGTTTCGCCGAGACGCCGAACGGTTCGTGCCCGTTGTTGTTGCGTTGACCGGATAATCTGATAAAGCGAACTCTCGTTAGGGAAGTCCAAGATCACGATGATCGCCGAACCGTTAGACCAAGGATTAGCGCAGGACATTGAGACTGGTACGATCAGGCTTTCGGTCGACAAAGCCTCGGTTGCTGCGTTCTTCCAAGTAATTCTCAGCAATTCGCGTCGCAACCGAATATTCACCGGCCTGTTAGGAAAAATACAACTGGGACGTTTTGGCGGCCAGAACCGTGTGGTCATTCGGTCCCGATACCAATGGGCCCAATATCCTGATGGACGATACGCTGTCCGACGAGGGCGAGAAGCGCCTGCTGTACAGTGTGAAACCGTCCATCGTTCAGGGATTCCAATGGGGAACTCGTGAAGGGCCCTTATGCGATGAACCGATTCGCAACGTCAAGTTCAAGATCATCGACGCCAACATCGCCGAACAGGCCATTCATAGAGGTGCGTTTTTTGTTTTTTTTTTGTTCGGTTCCGGTCCCTGTGTGTTCGGCGGTATCGACTTGATAATCTCAGGGGCCGGTCAGATCATTCCCACCGCTCGTCGTGTCGTGTATTCGTCGTTCCTCCTGGCGACGCCGCGGCTCATGGAGCCAATCTACTCGGTTCAGATCCAGACGCCTGCCGACTGCATTAGCGCGTAACGTTCCCGGGCAACGCTAGCTCTCCCACCGCCTTCTGTCTCATTGACGGGTCTGTTTCTGATGTCGTTCAGGATCTACAAAGTCCTGGCGCGTCGTCGGGGCCATGTCACCAGGGAGTTGCCCAAACCTGGAACGCCTTTATTCGATGTCCACGCGTTCGTCCCCGTTATCGACTCGTTCGGGTACGTTTGCTGAGCAACACGAGAAGGTGTTCGGAACGATTTTAAAGTTGTCTTGAGCTAGGTTCGAGACCGATCTACGAACGCACACGCAGGGGCAGGCGTTCTGTCTATCGGTGTTCGATCACTGGGAGATCGTCCCCGGCGATCCGCTCGACAAGACAGTGGTTCTGCACCCGTTGGAGCCGTCGCCGCCGCCCGCCCTGGCACGGGAGTTCATGATCAAGACTCGGCGACGGAAGGGGCTGAGCGAGGACGTCACCGTCAACAAGTTCTTCGACAATCCGATGCTCCTCGAGCTGGCCAGGCAGCAACAGCTCGTCTAGTTTTCCCGACAATAAACCCACAGTTTCTAACGCCCTCACTCATCGCCACGGAATCACCAAAACAGTTTGTTTTTTATCATTGGGCGCGATTTTGTCACGAATACCCCCTTTCTGACCCGCACACGACGACAAAACAATTACGATTTAGATGAGATTTTGACCCCTGAGTGTTCCGTCTGTATATCAGGAAGGCCCAGGGGGGGGGG
>OUQQ01000136.1:0-13327 GCA_900404475.1 Spongospora subterranea | reverse complement strand
GGGGGGGGGGGTCAATGGCGTCATCTTCTATCAAACTCACCATCGGCCCGACGAGTTTCTTTCAAGGAGGGGCCGTCACCTGTTTCCCGGATTGCGTTGGGGGGAGGGGCGAGGCAAATGGCGCTAATCGGGCTCTGTGACCTGAGAGAGATGGTCAATTACCCGACTGTGTTGGGCAATATTACGCCATATTGGGGGAACAGATTTCCATCCATAACTGCACTTGAACCGGGACGGGGGGGTTTCCCTGGTTCGTTTCGTGTTTGGTTTGTGGGTTCCTGCCCGATATTGTTTCCGTCATGGACTATAATCCACGACGGGGGAAGGAATCGGCGACCAGATCGCGGGATCGATATGCGCCCCAACAGCGGCAGCGTAGGACGATGATCCAGTTTTGGCGCGAGCTGACACGAGATTGTGGGATTTGGATAGGCCGGGGTGTTTGGGCGTATCCACTCCATATACTGAATGAGGAGACAATCGACGACGACCTGAACAACGAGCACGATGAGACCGACATGCCCACACAAATCAGCGACGACAACGACGTGGACGACGACGCCGCCGAATCGGTGCGAATCCCGCCCCCGTTTTGTTGAGAGATTCATCGCCAACTGATCAATGACTGATAACGATATCAGAGTATTCCTGTCGGTCGTAGTGATCGCCCACGACCACTGCCCGCCAGCGACGACGATTTCCGTCAGTTCGATCTGCCCAATCGGATTGGGGAATCGGATCCGGCCCCGTCGCGTTTGGTTGGAGAACAAGTAAATGCGATTCGGCAACGGGTCATGGTCGTCGTTTTTCAGCATCGTCTTGTGTGTCCCAACACAGGTCCCGACCGCCGACCTGTCCAAGAAGGAGCTGGCGCTACGCAAGCGCAGGAACAAGCGGGTGGCGCGCGCGGATCGCAGCGATTCCCTGGACCTGCTCGACCCGGAGGTGGATGTGCTGCCTTGGATGACGACGCGCGATCAGGGCCCGGGCCGTTCCCACGATTGGGTGATATCGCCCGATTCCCCCTTCGTCACGTACTGGTTGGCGATCGTCTATCTCATCACCGTCTACAATCTCGTCGTGATCCCGTTTCGAATGTCGTTCGGGTCGGTCTGGGAGGGGGAACACCCGTCGTTCCGACAGCGCAACGCCCCCTGAACTCGCCTTTCCATCAGATTGCTGAACAACACGATCGGGTTCTGGTTCTTCTTCGACCTGTTCACCGACCTGATCTTCATCGTCGATATCTACCTGAATCACCATTTCGGGATCTATGTTCGGGGGCGAAAGGTCCTCAATCTGAAGACAATCGCCATCCGCTATCGCAGATCCTGGTTGCCCATTGACATATGCGCCTCAATTCCCCTAGATCTCATCCAGGTCCTCCCTTTCTCCAGTTTCCCTCCAACTCACCGCCGATCGATTTTCTTATCAACGACAAACTCGAAATCGTTTCTATTCTCTGTTAATTTCATTTGGAGTCGGTTTCACCATATTGATTGATTCTCTGTGACCCGATTGATCAACAAACCGAAACTATTCCCGCCTGTGTTTGTGGTTTGGTCGGGTCGAATCCATACGACAACGAACAAGGCGCGTTCGAGGGGTTCTGTTGATCATGAACTGACAATTGTGTGCCCTGCAGATTCCCGCCCATGAAATCGTGCCGGCGGCGCGACTCCCACGTCTGCTTCGCGCCGTCCACATTCTCGGTGAGCGGAAACCCGTTTTGTGTGTCGTTTGTCCCCGCCCACCCTGATCTTGTTCTGCGGCGCCAAAGACCTGATGAACTCGATGGAGAATCAGCCGGGCGTCAACATCGTGTTCGTTCGTCTGACGAAGCTGGCGATGTTCACCATGTTCCTGAACCATTTCGCCGCCTGTACCTGGTTCGCATTAGGTGTTGCCCTCCCCCCACCGTTCGATCGCCCCGCGCTCATGGCTTGTCAGGTCAAGAGCTGCACACGTTCGATCGCTGGAAACTATCGCGCTCGATCGAGGATCTGCCGACGATATCGCAATACATTCGGGCACTGTATTGGACAACGACGCAAATGTCGGGTCGAGGGATTCACTATCTCGTTCCCGATAATATTTACGAGGTCTGAACACACACAGCTCAACAACACCACCAAAACGGGTTTGGGAAACCGATAATCTAACGGGTTTTACGCGCTCAGGCGACGTTCAGTATCGTCTATATTCTATCGTCGTCGCTGTTCTCAATCTATATCGTCAGTACGGCCGTCTCCCTGGTCGTCTCCTCGAACGCAGTCGAGTCGGCGTTTCAGGTCGGTTCCGCCTTCACCATCATCATCATCAACTCCTCCCATTGCGGGATCGCCTGAACCACCTGTTCACCCTTTTCAACGCCCCCAACCCACGATATATTCTTAAACCTGTCCACAGCATTAAGATCCAATTACGATTGTTTTCAACTGTTTTACCTGAGCGATTCCAATATTTGTCTCAAACAAACGCCGGAATTCGGTCGATCATATCAAGATGTTCTCCATCGAACCCGTTATCCCATGTCTGAAAACCACAGAAACAATCGAGTTTGGGGGAATTTGCCAGTCGAGTTTTTGACCAAACACGAATAGCAATTGATCATTGGCGGTTTTGAATTGATATTGTGTGTGTTTGTGTTTGTTGACGATTGTTAGAGCCGTATCGCCTATATCACGACGTTCGTGCGCGATCAGGGCCTGCCTCGCCAGCTCCAGGTCGCGCTGCAGGAGTACTTCTCGTACGTTTGGCAATCGGAGCGCGGCAACGACAGCCAGGCCATCATCCAGCTGCTGCCGTCGTCGATCGCCCAAGACATCCAGGTTTGTTCCCGACACCCATCGCCCCCCCCCCCGAAAAACCTCACTGGCCGCTGTTGAAGATGTTCCTCGTGGAAGGGATCGTCGTTCGCTGCCGAATGTTCAGCCAGATCGATCAATCGGCATTGGCGGCGATCTTGAACATGTTGACGCCGCGCGTGTGCGCCCCGGGAGAGATCATCATCCACGCTGGTAAATCCCCACGCCCCACCGAATCGTGAATTGTTGTCGTGCGGGACTGACTCGCGCCTTCTCAGGCGTCATGATCCCGTCGATGTATTTCATTCAGCAGGGGGAACTAGACGTATTGAATCCAATCCATGAACAGGTAGCGGGTTGTCCACACCAAACACTGAAATTATCTGTTTGTTTTGTTCTAAAACAACAATCGTTCTGGAGAATTTGGTTGGGGGTGTTTGCGGAATCGGCGTTGGCTAAAGTTGGGGGATGTTGCTATCGCATAGGCGATGAGCTCGTTGGTGAGCGGGGACGCGTTTGGGGAGATGCAGGTGTTCCTAGAGCTGCCTCCACCCATCACCATTAGGGCCAGGACCTTCTGCAACCTGTTCGAGTTCACGCGCGACAACCTGAAAACATTGATCGACGTCTATCCCGCTGATGCACAAATATGTCAGATCAACGGAATCAGCATGTCATATTTTGTGTTCTCAGTCGTTTGTGTTTTCCGCCAAATCAATCCAACTCGATTCGTTGTTTTCGAACGATGATAAGATAATTCCCCTCGTCGTTCTGATCTTGAGTTTGATTTCGAATCGATTGATTCCAGCCATTTTCTGTTCCGAACAGTTCCAGTATTCCCTGGCGGTCGCTTGCTGCGTTTTCACGCGTACTTTCGCCAAGTTCCAGTTTGGAAAACATTCTTCAGCACGATTAGCGCAACTCTCTGGAATTCACCCTGACTGTGCAGTAATCCGAACGGCGAAACAGATGAGACATCTGAGCGAGGACGACGATCAGATGAATCATGAAGGGGGCGATTCCGAAAATCCACACAAACATCAGATCGGGTCGATAACGGGCACCATGGACCAGGTACGAGCAACGCCTCTCGTTGACAACCAACCTGGGGCAGTGAAATCTGAACGATCACAATCGGCAGTTGAGGGCAGAGGACGGTGAAGCATCGCCCTCGGAGCAGTCGCCCGTCGTGAACTCGGATCGTGTTGACCCGCCGCCGCCAACCGACGACAATAGCAGGGGCAGGGAGGATGACGACGCCTTTGATATGATGGAGAAGGGGATCGACCACTATGGAAGGTGAACAATGACACAACATCAGAGAACACAAACAACAACATCGCCATTGATTGCTCTGCGACAAACACTTGGAACAATTCGACGATTGTCGGTAAGCTGGGACCTGTTTCTAATTGTTGTTCTCGGTGGTGGTCGTCCAGGAGAACATCCGAGACACCCATGCCCGACGTTTATGGTAGCCGAAAGAGCTCCATCGGATCCCAATTCCGGCTGTTACCTGATGTCGACACAGGTTCGCGAGTGTTGTGACAATAATCGTGTGGATCACAATTGTACTGACCCCCAATGCGCTCAGCGTTGCCATCTTCAATCGCCATCGTTCGACACTGGGAGCTGCTCCTGATCGTCACCATCCTCTACAACTTCGTCGTGGTCCCGATCCGCGCCGGGGCCCTCAACGCCCAAGCCAATCACTGGGCCTTCATTCTGTTCGACGTCCTGTTCGACATCGTCCTCGTGGTCGATATCGTCATCCGTTCGCTGTATCCTCTAGCATTGAGCGGTTATTCTCCGCCCTCCAAACTTCTGCTGCCAAACCCGCATCTGACACCGAATATCGAATTCAGGAGAACATCGTGCGGACGCGTCGGAAGAGGCCCAAGCGAGCGCCATCCAACGCTATCACCGCGCTCATCTGCCGATCCACGCCGCCGCCTCGATGCCGATCGACTGGTTCGTCTTCGGAATCTCGATCAACGGTCAGCGGCAACAAATCCAATTCCAGCACCGACACACCTCACCGTTTTCTTCCGATTCAGGTGTTGCATTGAACGTCTACATGCGCTCGATTCGCTTTTTACGTTTAGGTTCGAGAACGGTTTTGCAACCGGCTTGGGGGGAACTGATTTCCGCCTAGAAACCGTGACGGCGATCGTCTTCCGTAACCATCGTTTTCTAAAATCGAACGCGCTACTGATGTTCACGAGCGTCATGTTCAAGTTCGTCCTGTTGACGCACGTCATGACGATGCTGCACAGTTTTGCGTTCCCTCCGGAAGCGTCGTCGCTGTCGCTGACCTACACGCAATCGTTGATCCTGGTGATCAATGCGCTAACGGGTCTGGGCGGCACCGGCCTCGACCCGAGGACCAATGGGCAAATGGTGATCGGCGTTGCTTTGTTGGCGACGACTGGGTCGCCACCACGATGGGATTATTGAGAACGTGTGCCGCCCCTGGGTATAGATCATGGCGATGTTGATGTACATGATCGGGGTCCTGATGATGGCCGTCTGCATCGCCTCCCTCGCATCCTACATCACCGAACGAAACTCGCTCGAAGGCAGCTTCTCCAGAGATATGGCGTCCGCTATGCGATTCTTGGAGTTCACCAACGCCCCAGAAGTAAGTTCATTAACCAGACACAAGAACCCAACGTTGTTGTTATCCCCACGAACACTCACCGTAATTCCGGTTGACGAACGTTCTGCTCGTAAATGACGAAACCAGAGAAAACTGAACAAACAAACAACGTTGGGAACGCTTGCCTTTTCTGAAAAGTTGACGAAAGTTCGTTGAAACAGAAGGATCTAAACGCAACGTGTGTTGATTGCAGGATCTGAAGGATCGTACGCGAGTGTATTTCGACAGCGTCTGGTCGACCATGAGAGGGATTGTCCCGAAGAAAGCGTTGCAGGCGTTGCCGTCGTCATTGCGCACGAAGATCATGATCGAACTGTGCCGGAATGTGATCAAGAACATGCCGATATTCCAGGGCGTATCCGACCGGTTCATCTACGATTTCATGCCCAATCTTGAATACGAGGTGATAGTCATGAAAAGTTCAAAATATACGTTGATCGCTGAGCGTTTCGCCGAAGGTGTTTCCGGCGTCTGAGTTCGTGGTTCGCCGGGGTCAGATGACGAACGGGAAGATGTATTTCGTCACGAGAGGGGTATTATCCGTTATCTTGGATGAAGATATCTCCACGAAACCATTCAAAGTCTGAATGCGAATATTGCTGTGTGGAAACGGGTGTTGTTCGTTGACGGGTTTGGTGTTTGTAGTTGATCGGAACTGGGTCTTTCTTTGGTGAATGCGCTCTGCTCACCAGTTCGCCGATCAGACGCGCGTCGATTCGAGCCGAGACGTGCTGCCATGCGCTCTCTATATCGAAAACAAAATTAATGCACATGTTCACGTATGATTGGTGATGAGGTGTGGGTGGAAACTTTGTTTAATATCTGGCACCAGGTTGTATCCGATATTCGGTGAGAGAATGAGGCTGTTGGCGGCGCAGCGCGTCAAGCGTCTGGACAAGACCCAGCGCAGCATGCAGCAGACGCTGCAAGAGGTGATCGAGAAAATCGAGGAGACGCGACTGATCGCCAACAGAACCTACAACTTCACGTTGTACGAGGCGTGTTTTGTTGGATCGGAACTGGTCAACTGGGTGATCAACAAAGGTTCCCAGGACCCCTTACCAGATCGTCTCCCCGGCTTGCGTTGAGTTAACGATTAGGGTATGCTGATAATCGCGAAGACGCTGTTGCAATTGGAATCGCGTTGCTGGAGAAAGGCAAGTATCAGCAAATTTTTGGGATCAGATATCGTTCTGAGAATGGCGTTCGAAATTTCCCAGGAATGATTCGGTCGGTAAACGAGGACGACGATGGCGCCACAGCAGAGAAGTTCGCGGACGCGCTCCAGTTCTACAGAGTGGGAAGTTATGTTGACAGGATGGCAACGTCCGATGTTGCAGTGCTCACATTGAGCACGATTGTGGTCGAAGACCATAAGTTCATCAACGAGCTATTGCACAGATTAGTGACAGATCGAGCGTTTCAGGTAAACTCACGAACCTGCATTCCGTTGTGGGCGAACAGTAAATCCGTTGACAGAGGGAAGCGAATCTGATCAGCGCTCACTCGTTGATTCAGTTCCTGTTGAGCACGGACGACATTTCGCCTGACCCAGTTTCCATGGCCAAAGCCGAGGACAATGCTCAGGAATTGGCGCAGCGTTTGATCGACTTCAGCGCCATTCAGAACACGAAAAACTTCGAATATTTCGAGAACACCGAGGCGGGCTACTATCGTCTCCGCGCATTGAACGCATCTGATCCACAGAATTCTGGTGACGGTGTTCAGAGGAAGTTCGTCAGTGCTCTGAATTCACTTCTAGGTCCTGCGGCAATGGCGAAATTGTTGAACGGGAAAACGCCAGCGTATTCTGGATCATTACTGATCCGTGGAACAAGCACATTCGTGAGCTATTTCGGGATATTATCGACAGGATACCCATCCACGATTTGCCTGTATGCATCTAAACACTCTGAGCATCCGATCAGGGTGTTCCAGACCGTTTACAAAAGCGTGACCATCTCCAAAATTCTGGTCACAGATGTGGATATTCGGTAGGAAAATCGTGAATGATGTGGATCAAGATTAGCTGAATGACGTATTGTCGCTTAGGTACGACTGCATTCATTTAGTGGCAGTGGAGGCACCAGAAAACGATATGATGATAGCTACAGATATTCGCTGTGAGAGAGATTTAATACTCTGTTTCGACAGACCATCGACGTACCAGACGCTGTTGGATATCCTTAAGGCCCAAGGATACAGTCAGAAAATAAGATCGCTTACAGCGACCCAATGGTCTTCGACAAAACGTAGAGAATAACATAAGAATAAATATAACCATAAATTATGTACTGTGATAGATATTTGAAATGATGTGGCACTTGTTATCGATCAACATTGAATTTGCTGTGACCTTGCTGTGATTCTGAGGAATCACTTGAATCGCCTTCAACACCATCATCATCAGATTCAGAACATGAGCTCGATCTTGAAGGCTTTTTAAGAGCAGGTTGTTTTTGTTCTGCAGATGGTGGATTCATGATCAATTCTACTTCAGCAAGAACTTTGTTAAACGGGTATGAGATATATTTGCCCCAGCAAGAACATTTGCTCCATTCCTTATACCCAAATAAAGGCGACGACATGCCATGAAGGATTCGCGCAACCTATTTCAAATATTACTAGTGTTTATAAAACGCAAACCAAAGTACCTGTCTTGGACGAGATAGTTTGTGCTTCCATTGAAGAATGAGGACCTTTGCGTCTCCGACAAGGTGCTCGGGTCTCTGACGATCGCGTCGTAAAATTTCAAGCGTTTCATACTCAGGCAGCGATTTTTCGGCCTCCGAAAGCAGTTCATCATCACTGTGGCACTCGAAATACACAGAAATCATGTGCTGAAGGCGTGCTTGTACACCTTATATAAAATAGGAAAACACTCTCAAATAAAACACAACGAAAAATACCTGGATTTTGCTCAAGGCATTTCTCAGTGGCGACCGATTTCAAAATTTGCGAAATGATATCAATTTTACGTAAGGTATTCGATTCGCACAGCCTGAGGAGAGTAAATCTGTTGCCATGGTACAGTGATGTGAAATTACTCGAAAAAATCAACGACCTCACGAGCTAGATCGGATATTGATTCCGGATAATGCAACGTCTCCATACAGAATGATAGATCCTTCAAATCAAATTTCAGTTTTTTGCCTCTCGAGGTTGTGATAAAAAGTACCTTCCAGATAAGCTGCGCTTCCCCCAAACTCTTTAGCGTCAACAGCGTATGCTGGACCTCGCTAATTTTCACATTCATCGAATTCGCAATGGCTGTAATATCTACCTATGTACGCCAACACCGTTACAAAAAAGTATGTGAAAAGGTGAACAAAGTTCATTGCCTGATAAAAACCAGAGCTAAATTTACTATATTCCAAGATATAAGCGAGAATGTGGTTTGCAGCAGCAAGAATTTCGGGGCTTGTCTTGCAGAAAGATAAACTGCATATTCTGTGAAGATTCGCCAATGTTCGGATATAAGAAGGCCTAAACAAAATTATCAGCAGGAGGTTTCCGATGGCCAATCATCGATTAACAACCTAGATCGCAGTTCTAAAAACGTTAAAAGAGTTTCGATAACTTCATCTCGCACGTCGAAACTTTCAATCAGGTGGTCCTTGGATAATGCAATGATGTTGGGACGCTGACCATTGGTCGGCTCAGCAAATATTAGGCTCAGCATTTCGAAAACCTTATCAACTGTAAGATCTACTGGAAAAACAGCATCAATACTTGGTGACACCTGAGACTTATCGATTCCGTTGGAGTGAGACAGAGATCGGTAACGATCTGCGTCATCTTCATCATAGAATGCGTGACATTGTGCTGGCAAACCATCTCGACCAGCACGACCGATTTCCTGAAAATGCATTAATACAGGGCAGGGAACGGTGCATATATGTGCTACTTGCACATAATTCTCCATCGACTGTGGAGTATTAAAATGAATCACGGCTCTAACATCGCTCTTGTCCAATCCCATCCCTGAAACTGGTTTTTAGCAAACACAATGAAAACAAGGATATTTACCGAATGCAATGGTGGCGCATATGATACGAATCTATGAAAGCCATTAAGTATAATGATTTGACAATCAAGGACAGACCCAACCTTTCCACTCATAAATTGCTCTTGAACAATGCGACGCGTCTTGGCGTCCTTCCCAGCATGGTAGCTTGTCGCATCGAGACCTTGACTTCTCAGGCGAAACATTACCTAGTACAGAATCAGCGACTGAAAAAGTTAAATCTTGGGAGCTCGTTAGCACTTCGTCTGCAGTTCTTTGCTGATGGACGTATATGATTATTGACGACAGAGACTTGAAGCGCTCCGAATCTAAAAGCAGAACTAATGCCGCAAACCTGACAGCGAACCCGGTCATGCAAGAATAAAAGTTGTTGCAATTAAATTATACCGATCATGATCTCTGGACACGCTAAGGAAAAGGTTACTTCGGCTAATATCTGTTGCAATGACACCGGTTTCACCATCAATTGACAACGAGGAACATCTGCGAAACGGAAATATATAACCGGCTCAGAAAAGGCAATATTGGCCAGCGTTTAAAGGAATTACACTGAGTCAACGGTTTGTTGTGTTGCAGTAGCAGTAAGAGCGAGGATGCAGCATTCTCCGAGATTTTGTGTTAGAATAGAATTGATGCGCAGAAATGATGGTCGAAAATTATGAGACCTAAATTAGATTAACAGAGCAGAACAACCGAGGTAAGACCCTACCAATGCGATACCTATAGCCAGAAATGAGATAACATGACAAACATAATCATGTAAACACTGACGCAATGTGCTTCATCGACAGAGACAAACGAAACGCCAGGAGCTGGTAGTGTCCTGAAACTGTGTGAACCCCACACGCTCGAGTCAATCAATGCGTGATGGACCTAATAATTCGCTGAAACCCAGAAGTATGGAGTCGTTCAGGAGAAATGAACAGAATTTTGATTTCATTGCGGCGCAGGCGCCTAATCAAATTGTCAACCTCAACGATGCTTTCATTACTGGACCAGATTGCGCCTGAAAAATTGATCAACACAAAAATCGTGTAAAAATGGCGGCGCCAATTTACCAACAATAAAACCAGGAAGGCGTTGCAACTGATCTTTCATTAGTGACAGCAATGGTGTGATAACTAGCACTAGGCCAGGGAGCATAGATGCAGCGAGCTGATATATCAGCGTCTTACCGGCGCCAGTGGGCAGCACTGCAACAAAACAGTAGGTTACTATTGTTTCGTCGGTACCAAGATGTCTTCTACAGAAATCACATACCGACGAGTGTTGATTTCTTATTGAAGATGCGCTCAATTGCTTCAAACTGCCCCTGCCGAAATGAAGAGAATCCAAACTTTTCCCTTAAGACTTGTGAGGCTGCACTGAGGGTCAACTCTCCATCGTAGACAAATCCTTGGTTCGTGTCAATCAAAGGTTGTTTTTGAGGGGGCTTTGCCTAAATTAAGATTAAACAATAACCCGATTTTCCTACAACCATATACCGATGCGGGGGGTTTAAAGTCGGGATGCATCATATCATTTTCGTGGTCAACATCATTTGGAAAATTAGAACGTAGATTATCCCTGAAAGAGGAGTTTAAGTTGTGAAATAGCAAACACGGTGACAATGAAGTACGATTTTTGGGATATTTCATGGTCTCTAACGTTGTCTTCAAGATTCTCAGTGTACAGGGCCGCATTATATTCCTGTAATAGACGGTGAACGTCATATTGAGCTGTATAAACTCACACCAACTTCTTTTCTTTTGCGCTTTTGCTCAAACATATACGCCTTGCATATAGGTCAACAAAGCTCAACTGATGAACGACAGCACTAACCCTTGGAGATTTCCAATCACCAGCTTTCTTTCTTTTTTTGGTTCCATTTCCTTTACTTTTCCAAGAATGCTTCAAATCATATTTCACATAGTTATCCGTTAACGAAAGGCGCACCTGAAGTAGTTTTAGGTAACCCAGCACTAATTTGAAACGATTCTCACTTTTTTCGAAGGTGCGCGATTCCTTTGCGAGGCTGGCTGTTTATCAATTTTGCGTCCGCGAGTTGGGGAAACATCATCTAAGGGCGTTTTTGCAGCAACCGGAACCTGTTTGTTTTTGGATGCTGCGATTAGTTTGTCAGCTGTTTCCCCTAGACTCTTCGTTTCAGGTATGTGGATGTTTGAACTATGCTGATCATGGATATTCTCAAATTCGACATCAAAATCGGCGAACTCCTTCTTCTTTGATTTCGACAGATCCAGAGGCAGTACAAAACTCTAATCCCTAATTAGCGATGTGGTAAAGTGAAAATGTTCCGCTGACGGACGTGATTCTTCTGAACATTTAGCTCGGGATTGAACCTAAACTGTTGCGTCGAATCAGAGGGAACGCGCATGTGTTTTGTCAGCGAATTGATCTTATATAACCTGAAACAAATCAACCTGGGTCAAAAAATGATGGATAATGAACAGGAGGTGCACTTTTGCTGGGTTTCGGAACTGTTCAAGGCGATGTCAGGAATCTGAGGAGTTCCATGCCGAGGTAATGTTCTATCCAGAAGGACCATTCCTTTTTTTATTCGGTCAATGCGCTCCCTAGAAACTGTTTCTTTCGGCTGCGAAACAGGCGGCTCCCTCTTCAAAAGCTCATACGCTCGATATTTTTTCGCTGAAAAATCCCGATGATCACGCAGAGCTTGGGCCTCTCGAACCAAACGAGAATTCACCTATTGGATCGTTTCTGATATCCGACGCATTGGGACGACGGCCAGCTTCAGCCATGAATTGCCCTTCCCATGCTTTCAGATCCTGTTTCAGCACATTCCGTTCCTTAGCTGCATCATCATCCATTATAATGATCGAGTGATGAAGGCGTATCCCCTCTGTATGTTGATGGATTGAGGTCGAAAAATCCTTGTGCGCACGGACAGTCAAGGGTGCCACTGCCAGGTACGGAATTTGTTTCGGCTCGTGGTGTGTCGTTCACTCGTTCTCCATTTTCATCGTCATTCGATAATGATCGGTGTGATCGAACTGCGGTTGCTGTCAGGAACGCCAGTTCCTCGAACAACACCAACAGGGTTCGCAGGCTGGCAAAATCAAAGTAGCCTAGTTGGGGTAGTTTATCACTGGTGCGAATTTTCAGGGACCGGCCTGGTTTACCCACCGTGGCAATATACCGGTCGTACGTGGCGCTTAGAGCTGGCATTCCCTGTTTCGAATTTTCTCCACCTGCTGGTGGATGAGCGACGCCATTTACTGTTGTAATTAGAATTAGCTGTTTACTCTGGTCTGGATTCATTTTTCGCATGACATCACCACCATCAACCGATGTTCGTCGCCATCATTATTGTCATTCATTTGCTGAGGTGCAACTGCTAAATTTTTGGTCAAGAAACGACACAACAATACGCAAATGAGCTTCCTTAACACGAGACGGTGGATGGAATGTGATGAAAATTTTTCAGAAAGCTCGCCGAGCCGAATTATAGTTGTACGAACGCTCGTCAGTATAATATTGTGATGATGAACTGGGATTTTTTACATCTCGCAATTTGAGCCGGATAGACTTTCATCGTCGCGTCTGTTAAAATTTACAAAAAAAACTACTCCCTCCGTTCAGAAATGATAGTCCGATACCATATCGGAGAAACAAAGCTTGAACATCAGCAAGTTGGACCATTTCTTTGTCATTGCAGCCCTAGCCATTCAGTAATGGTTTAGCATTCTCCATCGCTTGCTGGTCGCAAATCAACGATATTGGCAGGTTACCAGCTAATCGTAATTTGTCTTTGCCAATGTGAGCAAGCGCATACCGGTTACAGCCACCTATTTTCATGGTCGATTCCATTGC
>OUQQ01000546.1:0-13750 GCA_900404475.1 Spongospora subterranea | reverse complement strand
CGTTAGGTAATGTGTCAGGCACTAAACCAGACCAGCTCGTTGATCACGATCAAGTTAGATAATGTGTCAGGCACTAAACCAGACCAGCTCGTTGATCACGATCAAGTTAGGTGATATGTCAGGCACTACCGGTAAACCAGACCAGAATACATATTCAAGTTCACAGTACTTCCAATGGAAATCACCTTATCAACCGTGTGTTCCTAAACAATGATAGAGTTTATTTTGGAGTAGACGAAATAAAAAACGTTCGAGAGGGATTGTTCACTATCACGCTTTCAACCCCGAGTAAGTGAAGTACTCAAAACTGGGGTTCAAAGAGATCTCATCCGCCACGGTCAATTTGCAAAAACTTTTGAGAAACTCGATAAGGTTGAAATTGCCATGAACAGAATCAAACCAAGATCGAGCTGAGGACAACAAGAAAACGATGACACCAAGGGAAAGGCAAATGAGGGAACTGGTTCTAACTGTTTATAATCGGGTGTTCTGAAATTCTTGACGTTTCTTGATCACATGATTGGTCGCCCTTTCCATCGTGAATTCCGGATCGTTATCCGAAACGGGATACAAGCCGTTTACCAATCTTGTTGACTTCTCGCCCGACGGCGAGAGAAGTGACAGCCTCGTAGAAAATCGGTTTCCAAAACACTTCAAACTCTTGAAAACTTTGGCAATGGGATGATCATTTTCCGGCAGTTCGTTGCTCTGTCCATCTTCAGGGGCGCAATTGGCCAAGTAGGGCACGGCCAGCAGCATCATCATCAAAGAAAGCGCATGAAGTGACGCCATTTGTCTGATTTCTGAATAATTCCTGGTTGCAGTCACGTACAAACGAGCTGCAAATGCGGTTGCGTGGCGGATTCCGCGGCGGGGAATGAAAATTCCCAATTTGGACGGTCTCAGCTATCCAGTCGTAAGTCATTTTCTCGACGCGGGATGTGTTTTCGCATCGGGAGAATCTAGTCTTTGATCCTAAAATAATTCGGGGTACTGTAGATCAGTTGTAGATCCGTCCGGTGAGGTTGCGACGCCATGGACATTTGCTGTCGAGGTTGGTATTCTCACATGGGTGTCATCCAACACAACATACGAAAATACAATAAATCAACCACTCCTTTTTCGAGCCGGGTTTCCATCTTGATGAAAACCGTACAATACACGGAACATTTTATTAACACGTCCCAGGCACGTCGTCAATCATTCTTGCCAATTGACAGTCACTGAATGGCGGAGGCATATCCTTTTTCCTCGACGACATCTGTCCATTTTTGACCTTGTTAAAGACGCGTTTTCCTCGTTTGATTTTGTTAACCAAAAACGTTTTTCCAAACGTGATTTTGAGCGGTCGATTGGGCAAGTCTGAGACCAATATCTGTGTCTGTCTCACGTTTATTGCCTGCAAGTCGTCCCTGACTGAATCCCTTTTATTACGAGAGAGTGGGGTGATTGTATTGCGACCATAAAGATCACTTGCACAATTTATTCATGCAGTGAAACCAACATGCCCCTGGAACGTACCTTCACCGTTCTTGATCAACATATTATCTCCTCGACTCATTTGATGCCGGCAAAGCTGTCATTTTGCTATGTAAAACCCAGATCTATTCCGTGACAATATGCAAATATTTGAAGTGATTTCACGCTTTTCTCCTCCTTGTGCAAAACACGGCTTTGCATCTGAAAACGAGTGAGAAGAAGGCCATGTTTTCTTGTAAATCTGGGAGACTCTCCAAGGTGCTCATTCGTAGCGCGACTGATCATCGTTTTTTCTGTCCAGGTGGTTACACAGCGGGAAAACGAACCAATTTGAAATCCGAGATGATCTGCATGACTCTATTCATGGATCTCGGTCCGATCATATGAACGAAAAAGATTTCAACTCCAAATGAACGAAAGTCTCAGCAACAGAAGGCAAATATCGTTGCAGGTTTGTTCATTTTTTGCTTGGGTTAATTGAAATTTTAACAAAACCGATCAACTGACTAAAGACCCTACAGCATATACCGATCTCATCAATGTGGACGGAACACTCAATACCTCACACAATGTACAATTAAAACTATTGTTGACTGTTTGAGAAAGAACTTTAATACCCGGTACAGTCATCCGATGCCGATTATTAGGGTCTTCCCCATCGTGGTTAGTACGTACAGGGCATTAGCTTCAAATCGTACAATGTGATAATGTGTGGTGCATCCATGATAATGAAATCGTTATATTCGGGGTAATACACTGGTCTTGTCAAAACTTGGGCGCGCCAGCAAATGCATGGAATCAAAAAACTCGTCAATTCGCTCCCATGGCCAGACCGAGCTTAATTGACAAAACCCTGGTGTTCGGGTTAGATGCCAAACGCCCTGATTTCCCATTATGTATTCGCCTAGACCGGAAGCCGTTGACTGATGGGGTTTATTGATCAGATTGAGAACCTTTGCATACATCCCATAACGGTGTGAGGAAGATTGGAGAACAAGTGTTTCCAAAAAAAATGCCTCTGCACAGCGATTTTAGCTGAAGCCTACCTCCAAATAACATGTTTGACTTCATGGTTAGGTGTCGTAAACCGATCATTATGTTTACTATAAAATCGCGAAATTGAAGTGGCTTTTGCGTTAGCACTATTGAAAAAGAGTCAATGCGACAGCGACTTGCAGGCAAAACCGCAGGGACAAGCCCAAACAGTTTGCTCCCTCATAGACATGTTTACGTCCTTTATAGTACGGTATGGCATTGGTATCGCCTGCGTTGACCAGACCGAAACGACTCAACGATTGTCTCGCTTAGAATTCAGCAACAAGACCTGCCATTTGAGTTGATGATCGGCTCGGCTTACTTGACTCAGGAAATACCGATACGATTGTTCAATTATGTTAGTAATCATGGCCACAGCCATCTAGCGTTCAGTCTGGAACAGTGCCACCTCGATCAAGATGATTTGTCTCAATCTCACATATATCAGCAGACGTCTGCAAATATCCCCAAAAACCTTTTCAAGCACTTTGCCTTCAAGTCAAGTCAACACCATGTGCCAGGTGTTTCAAGGTTTGTTCCACGAGCAGTTCGTCAAGGGTTAAATGTGCTGCTTATGACTGTTTCCGTTGTCTCATTCGCCATTGTGCAGAAAACATCCGATTAGAAAGGGTTTGGTGCAGCCAGGGAAAGCGTCATTATTCAGGCTTGAGATTATCATCATGAACCACTCGCTCATGCACTCGTTCCTCATATCTGCAGTCTTCGAATGAATAATGAACAATTATCTCCAGACGAAGGTTGAGCAGGTAGGAGTTTGCAGCACATGATCGCCTCTATAGTTGGAGGTATTGAAGCTGAAGTAATCAAAGGGGACGCCATGGCTCGGTAAATGCTGATGACTCGTCTGATATTTAAACCTGTAGACCTGATTTCACTCTGATTTTTTAAGCAGACAGATGATAATCAACCTCATTCTAACAGCGCATGACAATATGTCGGTCGCATGCGGAAACCTGATTTGAATGGATTTGCAACGACACGATGTCAAATTTACTCGGGAACTGTGTTTTCTATCTACCGAAACATTCAAAATCTGTGACACATGCTTTGCGCCAGATTGGCCAATTTGTTTAAAGTATCAAGGAAAACGAATAGAGACTTTATTGAACAAGAGCTCTGGCAGTTGATTTGAGGGATCTCTCAAATCAGCAGACGGAAATCTCCTCATTTATAAACAATCCACTCGTATAGTGATCGTCATCAGGGACACACCTTGGCGCCACATAGGTATTGTCTCCAACATCTGTATTGTACAAAAGCTTATTCAGTTAACTTATTGTTATGGTACTTGAGTTGATTGGTCTCACAAATTGGCAGGTTTTCATTGCAATCGTCATCAGAGACACCCCTTGGCGCCACATAGGTATTGTCTCCAACGTCTGTATTGAACAAAAGCTTATTCAGTTAACTATTGTTATGGTACTTGAGTTGATTGGTCTTACAAATTGGCAGATTTTCATTGCGATCGTCATCAGAGACACACCTTGGCGCCACATAGGTCTCTTCTTCAACAACTGTATCACACCAAAGCGCATTTGGTAAACACAATATTTCTGATAATTATGTTGATCTGTCTCACCTATTGGCAGAATTGCACAGGAACTCTCCTCATTCGTGAAAACCTCACTCGCACTGTGATCACCATCAGGTAAGTCACTTGGCGACATAACGGTCACTTCTTCAATGTCTGTATTCATCACAGAGCACATTCGGTCAACATATGCCCTGGTAATTGCGTTGACAGGTCTTACGAATTGGCAGATCTGACAGAAAACTCTCCTCATCGTCAATCAGTCCGTCCGAGGTGAGATCAAGAAGTAGTTGAGGAACCCAAGAATCCATCCAGTTTTCGACTATAATATGTGACATGAGACAACTTGACATTGGCTTATCAAATTTGTCTTCACCTGCGCCGCACAGCTCAGAGTATTCCTTCTCAGGATCACGAACTATGTCATTTGAGTTAAGGTTTTCAGAATCCGACGAATCAGAAGAATAACTCCACGCAAGAAGTCTCGCACTGCAATCGTCATCAGCTAAACACTTTGGCGCTACCTGGTTCCCTGCTTCAAACCAGGTATCAAACGACGAGTGCATTTGGTTAAATTTCGGTTGTTTGAGGAGGATGTCACAAGAATTCGGTTGTTTGAAGGGATCTCAAATGGGCAGATTTGAACGCAAAGTTGACTATCAATAATGTTCGACTTACAATTGGCATCCAGATTTGCAAAACTCGCGGCCCAGATCGCTTCCAACTCTTGCTGTCGGCTATTCACCTGAAGAAATCTGAGGTCGATTCGATTTGAAGTTGAGGGGTTATGAGGTTACTGCTACTGTTCCCGGATTATAGTTCATCCTCATTTGTGCCATGAGATACACCAAAAACGCGGCAGCCATCGCGAAATCCTTCCATGACAGCATTTGTGTGTACTTCGATGCGTTGAATACTGAAGGTCTATGCAGAATGTCTACATTTGCCGCCGAATTTTCGCGGAGTCTCGGATGCCGCAACCGCATGAGGGGACTGGAAGTTGACCAGGGGGAACTGCGTGACGGTTCGGTCACGCCCCTAACTGGGTCATTAAAATCTGCGTGACGGTGAATGGAGGAGTGGAGAACTGAGAGGAGCTCTGGATACTGCTCCCACCCATGTTACTGTGGTCCGTCCCCCCCCCCCTGTTAAGTATAGATGTCGCTGAAATAATTCACCAGTAGTTCCAATATCACGATAACACAAATATTCCATTACAGTGCGATGTTATTTAAAACATGTTTCGAACCAGCTGAGGCATAGAGAATAGTGCTATACAAACAGCTCGTTGTTGACAGATTTGCTTTGAGAGCTCCGAAAGAACAATAGCCACCGATTGACCCACAGGAGTCCCAGTGAGATTTCCCCGCTTGTCTGGGTTTGTATTGAGTAATTGAGACATGTGCCCGACTGAAATGTCCCTGACACAGGTGTGCTGTAATCGACCATCCATTGGCATTGTGAAAGGGTTTGGTTCGTAGAAGAGGTCAAAATGACGGAAAGATGAAGCAGTTGTAGAAAATGAAGGTTATTTAGAGCCGCTTGAGGTGAGGATTGGAACAGCCGCTCGTCTATCTCGTTAGACATATAGGAAAGTTGGGTCAAAGAATGGATATCACGTCCCCTAACGTTGGTTCAGCAGATATCAGGTCAGGTTTTGATACATCCTCGTCTCTTTTACCTGGGCTAATAAAAAGGACGTTTCGCCATTGCTGACGATTGCTCCAATTGCTCAAACAGATCTGGCTACAATGTGGTTCTCTGAGCAGACACTTCTGTCACATGATAATATTCAAACCCATTTCAACATCACATTTCAGCAACAACTTTTTGAATTGTTAAGCATCGAGAATTTATGCATCGCTGATTTTCAAAATTTTTAGTGAACAAGAGCTCTGGCAATTGAGTTGAGGCACCTCTCAATTGAACTGGTGTCAGCGGGACCTCTCCATATTGGCAAAGATTCACTCACATTGTGATCATCATCAGGGACACACATTGGCGCCATATAGGTCCCTTCTTCAACATCTGTGATAAACGAAGGGCATATTTGATCAAACAAGTGCTCTGGCAATTGCATCGACGTGTCTCACTAGTTGGCAGGTTTGTCAGAAAAATCTCCTCATCGTTAATCAGTTCATCCAAAGTAAGATCATCGAGTCGAACATGAACTTAAGAACTCATCCAGTTTTCGACTGTAATTGAGACATAAAAAGGACGTACCCATTAGATTATCAATTTCTTCACCTGTTTCGCACAACTTGAGGTGTTTATCTGCAAGATCACGAGCTATGTCATCTGAGTAAAGGTTCTCACAGTCGGACAGATTCAATGAAAAATTGCACTCATTGGTACCAAATTCACCCGCACTGCAATCTTTCCAGGTGCACACCTTGGCGACATATAGGGTGCTGCTTCAAAATCTGTATTGAAAAAAGCCGTGCATCAGGGCAAATCGGTGCTCTGGCAATTGAGTCGAGGGGCTCACTAATGTTCAGACCAACAATGTCTGGCGTATTCAGCATCGTAAAACTCACTGCCCTGGCCGCTGACAGCTCTTCAATTCGGCATTTCAACTGTAAAAGTCGAGGTCAAATCTGTTCTAACTAAATTTTGGCACATGTAATCTTACCCCGCCCTTTATGGACTTAGAATACAACGCTCCACTCATCGGCACTGGCACTGAAATCGTCGTTGGGTAAACACCTTGGCGCCACATAGTTGCCGACTTAAAACCAGAATGAGGGGGCAACCAATGGGCAGATTTAACGAGTACAGTACGACAAAAAACATTGTCTGACTTACAATTAGCATCCAGCTTCGCAAAACCCTCGGCCCAGATCGCTTGCAACTTTTCATATCGGCTATTCAACTGAATCCCCTCCAAACTCCTGGTCCAGATTGGTTGCAACTCTTCGTGTCCGTAATTCAACTGAAAAAATTTGAGGTGAGATCAGTTCTAACTGAGGTTGAGGTGGTCATGAGTTACTGCGGCTGTTCCCGTTTTGTAGTTCTTCCCAAGTTGTAACAGTGAGCATCCCCAAACCCACAGCAATGACAAACACCTTCCATTGCAGCATTTTTAGAGTTCGTCGATGAGTTGAAAACGGAGAGTCTATGCATAATGACTACATCTGATGGCGAATACTCGCTCCAGTGTTCCTCTGCTACTTTCGGTGTCCGCAAATGCATCAAGCAACTGGTGTTGTGCCAACTGCGCGACTTGTTGATGGTTCTGTAACGTCACTTTGTAAGTCTGTAACGTGACAGCGTCCCTTTTTGGCTCTTTTTACAACCGCGGACAGTGAACGTGGGTAAGATCTGGGTCCGCCTTCACATCCCTGTTAGCTTTCGCTGGTATCTGCCTGTTATTTCAATATCATGATCATAAGCTTTTCGTTGCTAACAGTATTGTTTGATAGGCGGAGAAAGAACAACACCCACCGATTCACTCGCTCAAGTTTATTAAAGCACCATATCGCCTCATTCACCTAATTTGGGATGGGCGCTCATAATTTTCCATGGGCACAGATTATGCAGCTATCAACCATCGTTTGACATTGTCGGTCACCGTGAACGTCACCTATTAGCCAACGCTTGATAGATGACCGTTTCTGAATATCGGTATACTGACTTTCCAAAGTGATAGCAGTCATCTTTCTTTCTATCGTCCGTGTCCTTCCTATATTCTGTCCGAGACGTTCTTTGTGGTTCCGAGGTGCAATGTGACGTTTACTAGCAGGTATGGTATGGTATGGTATACAAAGAATCGCGGGTTCTTGTAGGTTGAGTAAGCCTGTGTAATTTATTAACAGATGATGATTTGCGAGAATACAGACCCTGTCCAGATCTACTATTGTCGTCGTAAAAGGCAACATATCCTCCAAATCATTTTGATCTCCAACATCTGGACAAATGCCTAAAATAGAAATCTTTCCGAGCGGACCTGCATCATTAGAGGTTGGAGTCTCATCGATGTTCTTATGGAATCAATGATCTCACAGTTGGAAAGATCAGAACAGTAACTTGGCGCAATCCTACTCGTCATCGACACCTGCTTCAAGCTAAGCTAGCATTGGGTGAAAAAATCAGGCAAATGAGCTGGGGAGTCTTACTATTTGAAGGGTCAGACCAGAAATTCTTTCATCGGTAATGAAAGAACTCCCATCAAAATCGTCATTTGGGACACATCCTGGCGCCTTATATAGATCATTTCATCATCACCTGTATCAGATAAAGAAGGCATTTGGGTTAGCAAGACCTCTGGCGATTGAGGTGAGGGGTCTCACTATCTGACAGACCAGACCAGGAAACTCTTCTCATCGGTAATGAAATATATCCCATCAATATCGTCATTGGGGACACACTTTGGCGCCATATTAGTCACTTGATCATCACCTATACCATAAGGAGACGAAGACCTCTGAGTTGAGGGGTTTCATTGTCATCAAATCCGGCCAGGAACTCTCGTAATCGTTAATTGGTCCATTCAAACTGCGATCGGCCACTGTATCGAACGCTTCCACATTTGTGGCACCTCGATGTCGATCAGTCTGCTCCAGCTTATGTTCCTGAGAAGAACAATTCATCCATGCGCTCGACTATCACTTGAGACATGGAACAACCCGAGACTGAAATCTTCATATCTTGAGCTTTTGAGGGAGACTCAGAGAGTAACTCGCCACCAGCACCATGATTTGCCGGTAGAAATTCCATTTCGTCAACTATAGTGATCGATTTATCGATCTGGTCAGATTCGGTGCAATGGTAGAGTTGGGCATAAAAATCAAAACCGCCATTCTCACCACATCGATCGCTAAATCAATTTCAATGCTATGAATCTGAACCAGGGTGGTGGACAGGAACAGTCAGCAGCGCTATGGGAGGTAGAGGGGACGCGGTGGGCAGGGGGTATCTCCCCGTCCAGTTCTCAAATATTCAACATACAATCGATCAACTTTAGAGACATCATCTAAGAAAGCTGTTGCAAATCACCAACGTTATTACGATTGTAAATTTCCGGACGTTTCCATTATGTGCTCCGTTTTGCAAAAAGTTCTGCTCCAGCACAATACTTCATTCTTCACAGTCAAATGAGTACCAGCTGAAGTAATTGCCGTTGTTATCACCGTCAATAGCCTCACTCACCCTCAGATCAAGAATTTGGACACCATTATTTCACAATTACCAAATATTCGCACAAGTTTCCAGAACATTTATCCCCAATGTCCCGTATATTTCGTCAAAAAACCGTATTCCTGTTCTACCGTCTAACTAATGAGCGCCATTTTTTTCTTACAGTCAATCGCATACCAGGCCGAATATAAGGAACAGAGCGGCATCGTCCCAAGAACTACGCTTGTGGCTTGTGATGGTTCGACAACCGTCCGACCGCTGACAATATCTCCTTACCCGTTCGCATTGGACCTTCCATAGAGACTGAAGTCATATTCCTGGTCCGACTCGGTCTCGACTGTAAAAAAATGGCGCTCTTGAGGTTGACGGAGGAACAGGAATCCATCAGGACCACGATGAATGTGTTGTCATGAACGAGCTCGAGGCGGCGAGCAATCGACTCTCGACCGACCCATTCCCTGAATCAAGACGGGTTTTCTCCAGGTAGAAGCTCAGGTTTCTAAGTTGTCTTGCGGGATGTGATGGGCTGGGTTCAGGATTCACGATCGTCTTTTGATCCTGGGCAGATATTAGCGGCGTGGGAACTTCAGAAGACAACGGCTGTTGGGGCTGATTAACAATGCTAAAATCAGGACTTGTTTCCACTTTCGAGGAGGCCTGGCCGCTCGGGGTCGGGCTGCGTAGCGGAAGAAGGCGGCCGAACTTCTGCCAAGCGGCCATCATCTCTTCCATTCAGCGAAGCTGTCGTCTGCCGTGCCCAAAAGCTTGTCGTTGTCAGAGTGAGGAAGCACTATGACGAATTTTGTTAGACAAATGGCTATTACGATGTTAGAAAGAATTATCACGCGGCTCCTTATGGTGTCTGACTGCACAAGTTATAATACTGTGTTTGTAAATCAATTCTATTGTAAAGTTAATCGAATCAACGGGCGAATCGTCTCGGAGTCAGTCAGATCCTGTTATGCCATACCTTCTCAGATGGGGCCCGGTGACACGTTGGCGACCGCAGCTCGGGTGCGACTGTTGGAGGCAGCGAAGACTAGGATCGGCGACAACGGCAAGCTTCTGGCGTGAGCCTGTTGCGTTCGACATGAGTTTTAAATACATTTTTTGCAAACAACTCAGAACCTTCAAAGGTGTATTGTTGGAATATCATTTTATATGGCTAATCACTTGCCATTGAAGCACCTTGGAGTTCCTGAGGCCTGGCGATCAAACTGTAATTACCGGCGTAAGAGCCGACCCGATCACCATACACTCACGGGTCATGAACCCAAATCGGGACGTTGCCGAACCGTCCGGCCCTCCCCCGTCACGCAGTCAATACTACATCAGTCATCTTGATGCAGTTGGCAGTTGCGCACGCCGCGACTGCGCGAGAGAACTTCTGTACGAGACCAAAATTCGCCACCACACGTTGTCATTCCGCAAAGTTGACGCTGACAAAAATGTTGTCATGGAAGTTCGCTCTCATCGCTTGGTTTCTGTTGTGTTCGAATGTCTGGGCCGCCGGGCATTATGACAATCCTAATTCAAATATGGCGGGTAAGAATCGTAGACGTTCAACTAATAACTAATTGGGTTCATCGTCAACATGTACTGATTGTTGGGTTGTCCATGTTCAGGTCCAGGAGAACCTCAGCTCAACATCGGTTCCGTCACCAACGATGATTCATCTGATTTCCAACTACTAGAGCTTTTGATTCGAATCTCCCGTAATGTACAGGCCGATGATCCGGCATTACTCGAACAGCAGCGTCTTTTCAATTATCCAAGATTAACCATTCGTCACGATGATTATCCACGATTAACCATTCGTCGCGATGATTATCCACGATTTCCAGTTCTTCGAGATGCTGAGGAGGAGGAGGAGAATGAAGAGCGGGTGAATCAAGAACAGGCCCCCCACGATATCTATGAGTGGAAAGTGGAAGATCATGCACCGCTTGATTCCTCAAGCGAATCCGGTGATCTGATGGTTATGGTCTGATTACCATATTATGAGCTAGATCAAGAGTCAGAGATTTAATCAGTAATATCGACACATCACAATAATACACATTTTCGGGCGAATTCCCTAATATCATTCACCAGCTTTAGACTGTTGGCAGCGAAATCTATTCAGCACTGATTGCTTTGAAACACCGGATAGTTGCCATCATAGTGAGATTGAAGAAGAATCGAAGCAGTGTAAACTGCGAATACCCAATCAATGTGATGACGTTCACCCCTTGACCAGGTATTGGCGCTCTACAATTTCTGGCAGACTCAATATCGCCCATATGATCCCTCATGGTTGATCCATTGTATTGCCTCAGCCGACCGACACCCCATCAAATTACTGTTATTTTCCGTTTTAGGTTGTGGTCCTGGCCACACCTTGGCGACAGATTGGTCGGTTCGTCAAAATTTGTATCAAAGGAAAGCGCATTTAGTAAAACACAACGTCTGGCAATTGGGTTGAAGGTCTCACCCTGAGACAAATTTGAAAGCGAACCATTGTCATGGACCGTCATGCCACCCAATGCGATCGGCAATTTGCGTCAAACGCTTTAGGCGTCAACCGTCCAATGTAGAGAGATCCCGTTTTCGATATTGCTCAAAATACAAACTCAGCCGTTGCTCCACTATATCTTGAGGAATGGACCTGCCTGACGAATACCTGCCCTCGCTGGTGTCACCATTAGTTGTTGAAATATCTATGCCGCCACTTTCGACAGTGCAATAGGAGAATTTGGGCAAAAAACCAAATTGCAGACCGATCACTGACAGATTTTGAATGATGTGAGACTCCAGAACGCCAGGGACAAGGTAGAACCCCCAGCAATAATCACGACCCGACCGATCTGGAATCGATCAACACATGATGAGCTCGAATTAACCTAAAAAGGCATCATCTTTATGATTTACTGGACAGCTAATTGATTATATGACCTCAATCACCTAGAAGCTCAGGCAAAATCTGGTTCGAGTCTGTCCAATATCTTCAGGTTCAGTGTCCTGCAGCATAAATAGAGACGTCTTGTCTTGATCAACGCGATAACAACAATTCAGCACTCTCCATTCGCTTATTACTTCTATCACTTCGTTGTTGTTAAAAAGGTCACTTCACTCACAACTCACGTGTGCACAGCTGATGTCGCGATCATCATGGCAACTCGACAGCAGGAAAGGGCGCTTTGCTTGTCGAATCAAAACAATATATGTCCATGAGCATTGTATCGCCACTGGAGTGGTTGTCCTCTAATCAGCTTCGTCACTGTCTAATTCATCTCCAATATTCCCATCCCGCTACAAGATTCTCATGTGATTATATTTTCGGTCTCTCGTCTAAAGACAGCAATACACTCCTTTTCTTTCTCCTCTCCCAACTTATTGATCGTTGGTTCAGAGTCGCTGGTGACCCTTATATGCCTCCTGAATTCCTTGCGATGTGCCACTCAGCCCCGTCCAGGTCATTTTTATCGCTTTTGACAGCAGATTCGCCAACTCGGTCCAGCACATCATCATACTCGTCAAACGATATTTGGCGGTCACCGCGATTTGAGTTTATTACAAATAAATCTGTCCCCCTTTCTTTCAAGGCTTTTTTTACTGGTTTCATTGTCGATAAATCTGAAATCGTCGTTGATTGTCAATCACCAGGATGCGAGTCCTTGTCGCGTCTGAATTTTCTTCTAATCAGCATATTTGAGGCTGTGCCAGTGCTCGTGCATCGATTTGCTCCATTTTACGATATTTTGTACAACGATTTATCCATGACGCTATGGGTTTTAAGCTTGGAAATTGATGTTGAAATTTGAACAAAAGTGAGAGATGGTGCCGTTGCGTTTTCAGAAGCATGCAGCGATATCGTTTGTGTTGGAAATGGGAAAAGACTATCCATTGTTCGCATTTCGTAGAATTTTCCATTCCTGAAACAATGTTGCAAATCATTAACGGCAGCACGATCGGTCAGAGTTCATTCGATTTCAAGTCTTACCAGGAGCAAAACGTTGTTGCTGTTGTCAAGATAGTCTCAGCCTCAGATAAAGTGCTTTGACAACATGAATTCAGAAATGAATATTTTCAAACGATTCCAGGACATTTGTCAATCTGCTGTGATTTCAACGATTCGTAAGTTTGGTCACAATAGCATCAACTTCAGTTTCCACATGGTTCGCAATGTTGAACGCAATACGAGTTCTGCGCAGCTCTGGCAGGTATTAGATCAGCCAAGCCCAAGTACTATTGAAATAGACTCTCCTGGTGTCAGTGTACACGACCAATGTTTTCCCAGCCAAATGCAGTGATAGTGATTCAATCCGTGGCCATTGTTTTATCAAAGCTTGTAAACAAACCGTCATCGTTGAGTTGTTGGTACAGCCTTGGTGGATCATATTGACCGGTGAAGGGCTATTAGGAGCCGAGACCCGGTCAAGACAAAATTCGCTCCTCACCAAAAAGATCAAAAAAACAGACGTGGTCGAAGTTTCCAAAGACCCGATTGTGGGGTCGTTACCGAATCACCAAGTCGTCAGTCGTGACGCAGTTCCCTTTGCGGACTGC
>OUQQ01000162.1:16387-30650 GCA_900404475.1 Spongospora subterranea | reverse complement strand
CCCCCCCCCCCCAATCGCTTGTCGACCTCATCAAGGAAGCTCAGACTAAGGACAAAACCGCTCAGCAACTCATCCGCAATATCGCCAAACCCTTCCACGTTCACGAAGAATTACTCTATTGGGGACATGCGCTCGTGGTACCTATAGAACGGGAACAGCTCGAGGTGCTTGCACAACTTCATGGCGCGCCACTCGGAGGTCACATTGGGCGCCGGGAAACGCTGCTGACAGTTCAAAAGACATTTTTGGTGGTCGGGAATGAACTGCTTCGTCCGGCGACCTCGAATCTTGTGATCGATGCCAGCGCACGAAATTGCAGCGCAAATCACCCGCAGGTCTACTTCGCCCTCTACCCATTCCTAAAGATTTGTGGCGGTCAAATTTCACACGATTTTATGGTGTCAAGCTACCAAACTCTAACGGGTTCAATTCTATTCTAGCGGCGGTCGATCGTGGCGCACTTCATCCAGTGTAACGAGGCCATCACAACACCTGAACTGGCCGAGCTGATGTTACGAAACGTGTTCAGGTTACATTGTCTTCCAGAAGAAATCATATCTGATCGGGGTCCACAGATGATTACAGGAATTTGGAAGAGCATCCTCGACAGGCTGCAGATCGACCGCAAGTTGTCCAATGCACGACACCCACAAGCCAACGGACAGACGGAACGAGTCAATCAGGTGGTAGAACAATAACTGAGGACGTTCACCTCATGACTTGGAAGATTTGTTAGAGATTACGGAATTTCAGTATATTATCACGGAACATGCTTCGACACAACTCTTCCCTGCTTACGCAAACTACGGTTTCCATCCCCGCACCATCAACGTTCCGTCAACGTGCCACTCTCAGTCGAACCCGACAGCCGCTCAACGGGCAAACCATCTCAACATACACAGTTGGGATCGCATGAGAAAACATTCAGACAGACACCGTTCCGAAGCCCCTCATACGCTATCGGCGACCTGATCATGGTCCATCGCGCCGATTGGAATACATCAGGCCCCTGCCCTAAGCTCGTAGACCGATTCGCGGGCTCATTCCCAATTACGGCTGTCGTTAACGAGGTTGCATATAATTTGGAATTACCGACATTTTGGAGAGACACAACACTTTTCACGTCTCACAACTAGAACCTCATCACGTCAACAACATTCCAGCGCGGGCGCAAGAGACGCCACCTAATCCCATATTCCTCCTAGACGAGTATTCGCAACCCCTGTTCGTCGTTCGAGACGTCATCGACTCTAGAGTCTATCGTAACCAGCTTTAATAAATGGTCAATTGGGAAGGGTATCCTCGATGAGAACGTTCCTGGGAACCTGCGAGCGGCCTGGCCGCAAACTCCCCACTTTTACGTGAGGCCATCATGGCGCTCCATCGTAGATATCCGGACAAGCCATGTTCCTGAAGGTAAAGAAGGGATGGTATTGTCAGGACTCCATGCTAAGCCAAGTCAGATTCACTGATCCATAAACCCCCCACAGCCCCACTGTGGTGACCAAGATTCCGATCTGAGATAAAGCTCAGATCGGATTATCAATCGATATAAACACATCCTTCCTTAGCAAATTTAGGGTTTTGTCCGTTATTCCGGTATTCTCCGTTCCCCAGTTCATAACAAGTTGTCGAGTTTACTGCAGGCAGGTCACTCTCCCACATTCATTACCTAGGGCCATGTGGTCAGACTCAATAAAGACTAATCATACCTAGATAAAGCAGCCTGCGTTTTCAGCTTAGTGCACAAATTTTGTCATGGCCTTTTCATGGCTCCAAATCGCTGCGTTGAACGAAGTTACCGGGGCCCGAGAGTATCTTGTAGGGCTGTCTGAAAGTTCTTGAGTTCGGCCCTTGAATATTTCGCATTGTAATTCTTGCTGTTCAAAGATGCAGGATGTTTGTCGCAATGCCTGCACTTGTTCGTGTCATCGATTCCAATGTTGTTGAGGTGCTGTCTGCACCTGCTATGAGTTCGCGCTCTGTTAATGACGTGGATTCACCTGGTAGTTTGCAAAAAGGGTCTCTATCTGGGTAGTTTTCCCCCACAACCCATTATTCTATCAATATGATGCAGGACTCACATGATCAAGATTCTTCCGATCCTGTCATGGAGCCAAAAACCGTCTCAAATTGCTCATGATCGTTGGTGGAGTCGCCGTTGATGCAGTTGCGCTAGTTGCGTGTTGATGTTTTGATCTGAACGCCACAGCCGACTGATACAGCAAATATCGTTATTCACACCATTGATGGTCCTCTCGTGGCCTTTTCAACAGGTATTGATGGACTATTTTAACAGACACCCCAAACCGACGTGATCAGTGCAACTAAACCATTGTTCTGTATATTCAACTGATAAATTTCCTGATTTCTGACATTGCACCTAATCTTGCTGACAATAGGAAAATTGGGGTCGATTGTGTATTGATTTATGGTGGTGTGGGGGAATCAGCTTCCGGTATTCTTCGTGGTTCAAATATATAGACAGATCACGTACAGTTCCCCCTTCCGTCGCCCTGCGCTCATGAACATAAATCAATATTGAGGTGCAAACTGTAATCGTTGTTATAATCCCCTGATTATCAAACCGATTGTACGCCTGTTCTCTCAATTTCACGATGTTGGTACAGTACATCTATCAATATCGAATCCTACCGTTCATGTTCGTGAACGGTATAATGCCGATGGAATATCCAAGCTCGTTAATGGTGTCCCCTTTCCCCTTCACGAATCCACTTCCCATTTTGTTGGTGGCGTTGATTTAACATCAAGCTAATGGAATTGCATGACAGAGTGATAGTTTCACCAATGCTGTTCCGATTTATCCGATCGAAGAAAACTCAAGCGATTGTATCCTTCCCTTTCACCTGCAAAATTTACTGTCAGAATGTTTTTCAGGACTTGAAGTTTACGAGGACATATGTAAATACAACTGCCAGGTATAAAAGTATGGCATTTACGAATATTATTCATTGCGTCGGTGGAGCATTTTTTCATATTTGCCGTGATGTCCCATCAGATAACACTTACTCGACCTCAGATATCGGTCTGCACGGCAGGGTCACGGCATTGCGGATTGCGGGGAACGGCCAGGAAGGACAAGTGCTCTTATTTACGTACATCTTTATATAGTTTGTCGCATTTGAACTATGATGAGTTCACCGCCAGTGAACAAAGGGCAAACCTTTGTCCCCCCATCAATACATTATCCTATCAATATGATCCAGGCCTCACATCATCAGGAATCTCCAGATCCTGTCATGACGCCAAAACACCGTCGCAAAGTGCTCATGATCGTTGGTGGTGTCGCCATTGTTGCAGTTGCGCTAGTTGCGGTTTTCGTCGCCTCTCTACTCTTCTTCAAAGTTGACCCAGAGTTGGTCAAGTCAAATGAAGAATTGATTAGATTGTATAATCTCTATGCCGTTGAGGATCCCACACAAAAACAACAATTGGACTTTTCTTCGCTGAGGGTGAACTACCTTTACCAACTCGCTTTAAATACGGGTGTTAGAGCTCATTATAGTTTGCGTAAATACAAGGATGCGCTCAAAGCCGCACAAAGTAATTATCTCTCAGTTCGTCAGGCAACGGTCGATCAACTTCTCTCTGTTTTTAAAAAAATGGATGCGTTGTTTGACAAAGACTGGTCAAAGGAGGCACAAGAAGCATTCAACCAGTTGGATTACGATGCTGAAAAAATTAAAAGAAAGCTTGTTCATTTCTCTTCAGAATGTGACGTTTTACAAAAAAAAATGTTCGAGATAGTCTCAAGGGCCAGCACCCGCACGAACATTCAAACTGTCCTTGAAAAGTTTCGATCAAAATTGCGTCGTGCAAAGTATTACAAGCTAAAGCGACAATGGGAGCAAGAGTTATTTGGCATAAAACTTCCATATCTACCGTATTCCTCGGAGCTCTGTACCCCCCAAACCCTAAACTCCGTGAAGCCCCGACAGCTACGCATTGTAAAATACAGTAAATTTCCCACTGGGAAACTTGTAAGGTATCCGATACCCTATCCAAAAGAGATATTTCAAAAAATGTAGCGCCAATAATGATGTCGCTAGCCTCTCACGGAGTTTAGGGTTTGGGGGGTACAGATCTCCGAGGAATACGGTAGTTACTCAAGATATCTGGAGGCTCATCAAAAATATTGATTTTTGGTTCGAGGCAAATCATCCCATCGCAGGTTGATGAATTTCAGGAGAGTGGCGACCCCCAATGATCTCTGTCTGGAAACAATGGAAGGCAATAAACCCTCTTCGTTGTATTATTTTAAAGAATGTTGATGTTTTGCTCTGAACCGCCACAGCCGACTGATATGTTCTTCCTTCAAAATTTGGACATTGTCGTCTGTTTATTGTCATGATAAACCCCTCTGTTTATTTCATCATTACAGCAAATATCGGTATTCACACCACTGATGGTCCTCTCATGGCCTTTCGTCAATTATTGATGGACTTTTTTAACAGACACCCCAAACCGACGTGAGCAGTGCAACTAAACCATTGTACTTTATATTCAACTGATAATTATGTCCTGATTCGTGACATATCACCTAATCTTGTTGACAATAGGGCAATTGGGGACGATTGTGTATTGAATTATGGTGCTGTGGGGGAATCAGTTTCCGTTATTCTTCGCGGTTCAAATATATAGACAGATCACGTACAGTTCCCCCTTCCGTCGCCCTCCGTTCTTTCTTGCAACATCACCATTATCCAATATTGAGGTCCAAACTGTAATCATTGTTATAATCCCTCGATTATCAAACCGTTTTTACTCGTGGTCTCTCAGTTTCACGATGTTGGTACAACTATTAATATCCAATCCTACCGTTCATGTTCGTGAATGGTAATTTCTCAATGACCATGGAATATCCAATCTCGTTAATAGTATCCCCTTTCCCCTTCACGAGTCCACTTCTCATTTTGCCAACTCTAGAACCCTCCAAATTGAATGACCAGTTTTGCCGGTAATCGAATCCAACACAGCTCAATACTGATGATATTTTCAGATGTCGCTTTTGCAGCTCATTATCGAGCTATGTCATATTCTCGTCATTTATGAATATCATGAATGAACATTTCCAAAATACACAATCATCACACTTTCATCAACCGCAAAATTCATTGATACTGTAGTTCAATTTTCAATAAAAAAATCAACAGTTTTCCTCTGAAACACAATACAGGTCAATTCTGATTGCTTTAGTTCAGCTACATCGCCATCAGACGTTGAGCTCTGTTTTGCAATTTCCGCATCTTTGATGTCCAACAATGCCATCGCAATGCAGAAGTCAACACAATGAGATTGATTTCGAATACCGCCCACGTGAGTTGCATTTGTCGGCAATGAGTGAACTGTTAGAGTCTACAACACGATATGTGTGCGGTGTCTGCAGAATACCGCTTTGAGGTGCGATCGAAAGAATCATTCTATTCATTAACTCGTTTGCAAGCTTGGATGGTGAAAATAACATGCTCAATATTGGGCACTAAATTCAACACGTTCAATAACTGGATCTGCGATAAGCTGTATTACGAAAATTGGATACAATACAATCAGGCGTTCACTGTTTCTGACGTTGTATCATCTGTATCGCAATCATATCGAAACAATTACTAAGCTGTTGATCCACATTTAGCAAAACCAGTGTTTGACTCCATCAACGACGATAGGATTTCTGCAGCACGCGGGTCTATCGAGCATGCAGTTGAGATGAGAGATCGGCAATCGACTGAGAAAATCAACCGATGATGATTTTTTTATATCCCACGACGGAAAAGCATCAGAGGACCATCGAACCAAATCCGAGCTGAAGGTCAGCGACCTTCCCTCGTGAAAGGACAATCGATCGTTCTTTGACGTTGGAAACAGGCACCTTCGGCCCCGCTGAACTGCGATGCTCTCTGGATCGTCGCTCTCGTTTCGGGTGAAAGAAACGTCGTGAAACTGGTGAATGAGAAGCGACGCTACCGAAGTATGCGTTGATAGGTATTCGTGCAATCTTTATTGAGACGAAGAAAGCATAGTTGCAGTCAATTTGGCACGATGAGGGTGCTGGCGTTGACCTGCTGTGATCTGTTGATCATGAGAGGAATGATTTGTACTCGTCGGCTGCTTGCTGATGAGTTTGATGTTCCGCTGGAGTCTTGTCGCACAGCGAGATATATTGCAGTCCTCGATCCCAATTTTTCAACGACGCCCTCGTCCACCGAATCGTGGTGTCAGGAAAACTCCACATAATAAACCAGACGGTTTTCCTTCAGCACCGTCGTCGTCGAACAACTAGTTCCAGCTCGTTCTGGTCCTAGTAATGTCCCTAAACTTACTCGGGATTCTATCCCAGCTGTACCGGCTTTACCGTCTGCCTTATCCGCTCCAGCTCTTCCGGTCTTCAGGAATCGACATCATAGTGGTATTACACCCGATCCACCAGGAATCCCATTATTTGGAGCATCGGGATTCCCTACACAATGAAGGTTTCGTCTTTTTGATCTTTGAACCGCATCAATTTCTCCTTCCGATGCTCACTCTTTCGATCTTACATAATTCTGCTCGGCTGCGAAAACACGGCACCTTTCAACGGCCTTTGATACATAATTTTGAGCACATCAACTCTTTTTTGCCAAATCGTCCGGTTAAACATTCCTGCTATAACTGCTCGGGGGAGTTCTTTACAAAAATCGACCTAGGAAACGATTCTGGAACGCCAAGCTGCACCAAGATTCCTGTCGAATATGCTCTTTTCGATCTGAAGACATTTTTAATGACTATATTATATCATCCAGGAACCACATCCGCTCTTGTCGGCGATATCAATTAATAATGGCATTTGATGACCGTCGTCTACCTGAACGACTTCCTCCTTCGTCATAATGATCCAATCTATCTCGAAAAAGCCACACCAGCAATCATGGATTTCTTGGAAGTGTCTGGTTTTGAAAATTTCTTAATGTTAATCCAATCACAATCGGTTCATTTTCTGGGTCTGATACTAAACACGGTGTCGCTTCAACTACAGAGATTCCGCCCGACAAGCGAGCTTCATACTCAGCTTCTATCCAATCCGTCCAGCAGTTAGCTAACCTACGTGGCCAAGATAACTTCGTCAACCTATCATCAACACGGGGGCAAGCTGCATTGTCAGCTCTCCACTTCCTTATAGGTTCACCAAACTGGCGACACCCTGAATATCGATGATGGACAGCTGACGATCGACTTTGTTTTGCGTCATTGGATTCGGCATCATCTTCACCAGACATTTTCTCTCAAAATTTTATGAACGGCCTCCCGACTTCATCGACGCCTCAGACTCTTCCGACTTTGGATTAGGATCATCTGACATAATTATTTCTGATCATTTTACCCTAGTGAGGAATCTACAGCGCAAAAAGCAATTTTCGGTTTCTGTGATTCGTCAAACTCGCTGGAGGTTGCCGTTTCGGTGCCACCATTGGCGGCGATACTCCCCGGATGACCGCAAGCAATGACATCATCACTTCATCGAATGAGATGTGGTGAAACCGGCTGCGCGACCTTATATCGGATTTGTCGTCGACCTTGCCGCTCTAAATTCGTAATCCGAGTGCGTCGGAACCAATTCCCAAGTATATGTGGATGCGACGAAGGTTGGCAAAAACCAAAGTGTCAAGGCGAATGTGTGGCATTGGCCAACAATAAATTCATTAATTCAATTCGTCTCTCTTGTATCCGACCTCATACGACATTACGATCCGAAACTGGTTTCTTCTCAACAACGGGAGCTGCAGAGGCAAATCGACGATGGGAGTTTGGAAAAATGACTTGATTGCCCTGAGGTTCCTGTGAATATTCATTCAAGAAATTACATAAGGTTCTTGAAATTTACGATTAGAGCACAAACATGGCTAGACGGTCTGTTTGACATCGAGTCTGAAGGAGTGGCTTCAGCGGGTGATAATGTCCCAGGTTCGTTCGCCTGAAATTACATCAAGGTTCTGGACAAATTCCGGGAAAAAGATGGTCCCGTGACTTTCAGTGGCGTTGACCTCAGTATCAACACTATCATCATCGCCTCCTCCAAAGTCAACTTCGTTCGCTCAGGAGTAGAGTAGTTCGAGATTCGATTGGCTTCGAAGAATTGGCCGGCTCTGAGGATTTGTCACTGGCAAATCTGAATCGGGTTCATTCTCGAGGCTGCCGCTTGTCAGATATGATATGACGCCCTACGAACTACCAATAACTCTGGTTGACCAATCAGCACGATATCATCAGTGGCGTCATCGCATGTAACATGACATTTACGCCATCGTAACGTCACAGCCCCAATTGGTGATTAGATCGTCAACTTCCCAGTTCTGCAAGGCTCCACAAAGGTTCCTTTAATGAATATTGCAGCTACTTGTAGCGACCAGGCTGAACTGGGCAACCCTAGCGTATCTGAACCATAAGAGCAGTACACTTTGGTTAATGAGCGAAATGGGAATGGAAACTGGGGTATTAATTGTAATAGAAATGTTGACGCCTGCTCCCCATCGTGGACAACACTCCGTCCTCTCCGTCCCTATCAAACCCCTCAACCAAAAAAGTCCCTCTTATTAAGATTTGTCGATTATCACGTATACCGCTCGCGTGACTTTCTAACGTCAGTTCACTTCGTAAGTTTCGCGAGGCGTGAGCACGAGTGCGCATGGTTCAATCTGGTTGCGCCAGCAAGTCGACCAACCGAAAATTGATGACGGGGTGTCAAGGACTGTTCGCAGAATCAGATTCGAAAACGAACTGAAATAAAACCAGATTCATCCGTTAGCACGTTCAAAACGCCCCCAGTTTCCATGTCGTCAACGTCAGAGGTGTTGCTGCTGCCGATTGTTGATACTTGTGATTCTGCCGCAACGGAAAGGCCATCGTGCCTGCCTGGCTGCTGAATTGGTTGTGATAAAACAGCTAGACTCCGATATCGTGATCATGGTTCCTATTTTTCCAACGGAGCCTGTGATGAATGGCAACTTGGGACAAATCAAAGCGAATACGGTTTCAAGTTCATCTCATATCAGGTGCTATTCGGATGACAATCTGAACAAAGCCAGGTATATTGTTGTCTTTCGGAACCAATTCATGTCGTTGTATTCCGGTCCCGTGTCCCCCTCTTCTTGTTTGTGTTCATCATATGTAATGATTGTGGGGATATTGTTCGGGTATGTGGACCCAGGTATCTATCGTACATTCAATATGTATTGGGGCCTTATTTATCATAGCTCCATTGAATTTGTGTGGTTGTTATTGTTATTCTTTGTATTGCCCCTTTCGTATCCCGAAGATATTTTGTTCGTTGTTGGTTATGTTCCTCGAGATTCAAATTTGTTTAGTTACGTGTTGCCATCTTTAATCTTCCAATTGATCCAATTTCATGGGACATGCGTTTTTATGGATCTCCTTCTGTCCATATATATATATATCACATTTATACGTATTTGCTGTTAGGGTAATCTGATTGCAATTGTACTCCAGATTTTGATTGTATTCATAAATTTCACAACTATGGTTTGTTGTAAAAGTTTGCTTATCGTAGGTTTTTGGAGGCTGTATTTATCTATACGGCTTGACATTGTTTGGGCTTTTCGTGTTTTCATCTTATTCTGGACGACCAGCTCTTCCGATCGATGCGGAGGTTCTATGAACGTGTTGGTATTGACATCAGGTTTCCAATGATGAATATGATGCATATTATTACATGGGTCTTTGTTTACAATATCGCAGGTTTTCCATTATGGCCAGATTCTGTCTCACTTTGAATATAATTTTAGTGTAGAGATCATATCACCCAATCTGATTATTGCATGAGGCAATCAAAAGCCCATAGTTATCTGTAGTGAGAGCCATTTGTACAGGTAGCAGGTTTGTCGCTCGTCTGTGCGATTTTACTTCGTTGATTTTGCATGATTCTGCCGTAGGTTATATACTTCTTATCGTTTTCAATCATTAGGTTTGCGGCTATATTCATTCTCTCCTTGGTTCGTGAACCGGCATGATCAAGGTATGGTTGGAACAAAAGGCTAACGCCATGATCGTTAATATGTATGAGGAATCATGATAGCACCACGTCCATTGAACATAACCTATTTTCTGCTAAAATCTGGCAATCTGCACAAATATATATGATTGAGCTCAAACTGAAGTGAAGAATCGGCAGTGATATCAAATTGAATAAAGAGCAATCCAAAATCTCAGTGTATCTCAGTTTTCTCACGCTGTGCCAGATGACACTCAATCACTATTATTGTTCTCAGTTGATTGTCTGATGGGCGATTTCAGAGAGGTGATGAATAGTCATGATCTGGAAAAATCTGGGTTTGGAAATGAAAACCGAAGATTTCGGATAAAAAGCAATTCTTTGTTGAAATCTTTGCTGTAGGTTCGAGGGTTCTTATGGGTCGGGTAATCCTGTGTACTACTGGCCATGAATTTGGCGTCAGCTAAAATTCCGTTTTATTTCAAAGGGCGAAAAGATGTGCTACTGTATAAGCACGTTTCCACGAATGGGGTGTATTTCAGGTGCTCCAAAAGCCCGATCTAGCAGCTGTCGTGGGTCAGCAGTTGTTTGCGATCAAGGAGTTGTAAGAGAAGTATCTGCCCATACCTGACTCCTGATGAACCTGTCGAAGCTGGTATAGTCGACGCCAGAAAAGAAGTAAATACATTTAATTTCAGGCACAAGTGTTTAATTTTGCTAATTTTAAATGAGGACTGTTGTTGATGCTTTGGCAAAGGCCGATCTTTCAAAGTCACCCCTAGAAATTTTCACAGAGGCACTTCAAATTGTATCGGCAAATCATGTCGATGTCCATGGTAGTTAGCCCAGTGGCAAGTCGTGGTATGGTCCCTATACACAACTTCACATTACGATCCAACACTGTTCCGGGAGCAACCGCGGCCGATGAAATGGGCAACTGTCGGCGGCAGCACAAAAGACGATTATAACCAGATAATCCCGGCTATGAAGACTTTTTTACGGAGCTGTGAGGCCATGTTTTTCTGAAAATGAAAATTATGGTGTATCAAGTCGTTCAGATATCACGAATACGTAGAAAATAGTTCAACACAGTTATAAAAATGTAAAGATTTTGCAACTTTACAAAGAAAGAAATGCATCTGTACGAAATTCAGAGCTCAAGTTCAGCAAGTGTGGTAATTTGATTCGATGAATCTGTAAATAGGGATCATACCACGACTTTCCACTGAACTAACCCTTATCTGGAAGTGCTTCATTTGTCTGCGTATATTTTGGAAACGAATGTATCAGATAAGTTTACCTCAGGTTTCAACCCTGAAGACAAGCTCGAAAGGAATCTCTCTCCGAATGAGTCTCCGTATATCTACTGTTTATCGACAAACTCTCCTTGTCCACACTATGATCAGTACCGGCAGCTCAAACGCGGTCTCCTCCGCAGTGAGTGATCAAAAAGTGCAAAGTGATCAAAGGTGATCACAATTGCATCCTCCCGAATTGGAGTGGCTCCAGGTTTTGTTGGAGTCGATTCCGAGTCCCTCAGCAAAACTTGGTGACGATTCGAGTCATTGAGTCGACTCCGCATGGCTGGTGACCATAGGCAGTGGCGCTACCCAGCGGTAGCGCCAGCTACAGTCAGACCACAGAATGCGTCCATGACAAATGACACTCAAATGACAGAGGGTTACGGACTCACGGCATTGCGGATTGCGGGAGAGCCGGAGCGGTCAGGACGGGGTTCTCACATCGTTATTTATTCAACTCGTCACAATTGGTTTATGATGAATTCATTGCCAGGGACCAATGGTCAAACCTCCGTTCCCCCACCAAGCCATTATCCTATCAATATGATGCAAGCCTCACATGGTCAGGAATCTCCCGATCCTGTCAAAGAACCAAAAAAACGTCGCAAATGGCCCATGATCGTTGGTGGTGTCGCCGTCGCTGTCGTTGCGCTTTTCATCATCAGTCAAGTTGCCTTCAAAGCTGACCCAGCATTTGTTAAGTCATCTGAAGAATTGACCAGATTGTATAATCTGTATGCCGTTCAGGACCCTACACCAGAAGAACACGCGGCCTTTCAGCAGCTCGTGACAGAATACCAATCGAATTTCGCTGGAAAGACGATGTATGGCGCCAAAGAATACAATTATGCCCTCCAAGCCGCGATCAAGAACTTTCTCTCAGCTCGCCAGGACTCGTTTGATAAACTTGCCGCTGTTTATGAAAAAATTGATGCTTTGTTTGAACAAAACAAAGAGTGGTCGAAGAAATCACAAAAAGAATTCAATTCGTTGGATAAGGAAGCTGGTGATATTGCAAGCAAGCTCGTTGCTTTTTCTTCAAAATGTCACGAAATGCAACAGAAATTACTCGAGAAAACAGCACCAAAGTGCCCCGCGAACATTGTCTCTGACCTTCGAAATTTTGCGAACGAATTGCAAAGTGCAACCCAGGAGAAAGTTATTGAGCTTAAGCAAAAATGGGACAACGAATTATATGGCACAAAACTTCCATATTTAGTTACTCAAGATGTTTGGAAGTTCATCGAAGGTATTGATCAGGGGTTCGAGAGATTTTTCGCATCGCAATGATCTCTGTCTGGAAACAATGGAAGTCAATAAACCTCCTTCGTTGTATTATTTCAAAGAATGCTGATGTTTTGCTCTGAACGTCCTCAGCCCACAGATATATGCTCTTCTGTCAATTTCTTGTTATTGTCGTCTGGTGATAATTGATAATACAACCGTCTATTTACTCCACAAATTCAGAAAAAAAAGTTTTACAGATGGGTCTCTCATGGCCTTTTCGGTACTTTATTGATGGACTAACGTCGCCGACACAACCAAATTGATGTCCTGATTTCTGACACATTGCCTAATTTGGTTGCAGTACGACAAGTTGAGGTCTATTCTGTATTGGGTTATGGTGTTATTGAGGGGATAATCATCATATGATATATTGGGATTGTCTGTCTCTATCGTAGTGTTGAAATAATGATCAAACCACAGGGGTCCAATAAACCCCCCAAAACTGTGATGATTGTGATAATCCCTTGGTTATACACCGATGTCACTCCTGTTCTCTCTAGTTCACGATGTTCGTACGACTACCTGTATCCATTCCTGCCGCTTCACGCTCTTGCATGGTAATTTCTTCTTGACGATGGAACAGTCGGGCTCGTTAATGGTGCCCCCCTTTGCCCTACAAGTTCCTCCTTCCTATGTTGCCAACTCTAGAAACCTCAGGTTGTAATGACCAGTTTTGCCGGCAATCGAACATCCCACACAGCTCAATACTGATATTGTTCACAGATGTCGCATTTGCACCTTATTGTCGTGCTCTGTCCTATTCGCGTCAGTTATCGATATGATGAATCGTATCAACAAAATACACATCACACCAAATCATCACCTATTAATCACTGTTTCAACAGTTGGGGGCCAACTTTTGAAATTCCACAGTATTTTCTGAAAAACAAAACAGAACAATCAACGCATTTGGTAGGTCGCGGCAGCATTTCAACAATGAAGCATGTCCTCTTGTCAACGTACGACAGTCAATCGATGAGCCCAGAGATTCAAAACTATCGGGGCGCCGATCGTCATTGTACGATACAATTCTTTGCCTTCAGCAAGAGCAATCCCCTATGAGATTGGATTCGAGGCCGCCAACGTCAGCTGACTTGCACCGCGGGGTGGTTGGAGTCTGTTCAACAATACGATGAGTGTCAAAAGCAGAATAATGTTTTTTATCGGAGAATCAGGTGGCAAATGCGATCGAAACAGTGAATATTTTGTGCAGTTATCGCTAGCAAGTTTGGATATTCGTGATCACATTCATCAAGTTCTTCAACTGGATCCGCCGAAAGATCTCGAGAATTGAATAATTCCGCTGAGGCATTCACTGTTTCGGGCGTTGAATCGTCTGTAGCGTCTGCATATTGAGGCAAATTCAGTTGCTCCGTAGTCAGCAAAATCTATGACGACCGCGTCCAGATTTTTCCGACAATGCACAAAAATGTGACTGTCAATTCTGACATCAAGTTCTATTTGGGAAGAACACGAAAACTGCTGTGGAAGGAAGAAAAGTGCAACATTTAGAGCGGGAGAGAGTAGTGGAATATTGGTTAAGATTGCTTGTCAAATCACGGTTGCCTTGACGAAATCTGGGTCGGGTTTAATTTCGATCTCAACATGCCGATGGTATTTTCACAGAATCAGGTGGAACACTGACTGAATTGGGATTAGAAACAAACAGGAACAC
>OUQQ01000162.1:1328-16375 GCA_900404475.1 Spongospora subterranea | reverse complement strand
AGAACTTAGATACAATATTGGAGCAACATCTCAAAAGAAATGGAACGGCGATTTTCGAGAAGGGACATGTGATTGATTTCTTTAAAGGATGTGACAAAATGATAATGACCTGGGTCTTGAACAAATGCTTCAGGCCAAAACAAATCAAACTACACAATTAACATATTATTCACTGCATCCTTCCAAAGCACCTACGTGAACTGGTTAAAGAGCACGCCGAAAAAATTGATAATTCAATATGCACAGACAAAAAGAAGCTTTTTGAGGCTAATAGTGGGCAACCTTCAGTTTTCGAATGTCTTCTTCAAGTTACCCACAAAAAAATCGGCTAGAAAATCGACCATGACAGGCAAAAACTACAGAAGGAAGACACTCAAAACAAGACACGACGGGTCTGTATCTACTTCCTAACCAAAACCGGAATTCGAAAAGGCGATGACTGCACCTTCGAAGGCGATGACTGCACCTGCGCTCACCAAAAGATTCCGGCCGCATATCTCATTATTTCCATCAATATAAAACGCAGGTGAAAATTACATCGGCTTCCCTAAAGACGTCACGAAAACATGCAAACACCCGGCTTCCGCTCCGATCAAACGAAGAGTTTCTGGTTGATTCAGCATGATCGCATCATATGACAGGCACGCAAGCCTTCCTGCACGAATATTCGACAGATCGTACGCCTATAGAGCTCGCGAATGAATCGACAATTTACACAGATCTAAAAGCCCAACTGAATCTTGGCCACGAGCAGTCAAAGCATTAAATGTAAAGGTCTAGACTCACAAACCTACTATCTGTACACCAGCTTGTACAAGCATGGAACACGTTGGTGAAGGACGAAAAGGGGTGGACACTTGTTCGAGAAAGCGGAAAGATAATGCTGAAAGGCCCATCAAAGGACAATTTAGCGATTCTAGCGCTATAGGTCGACGATATGACAATAATTGGAGACCAAGAGACCCTGCGCGTAATTAAGAACATGCTTTCCGAAAAATAATCCGAACGGCATGGTTACGAAATGCTTGGGCATACAGCTAACAAGAATGAACGAAAACGGAATCTTGCTACACCAATAGGATTAGATTCCCGACATCTTGGCAAATAATGGCATGGATAAGAGCAAGCCGGACCAACGCCAATGGAACAAAATATTCGATTGAGCAAAGAACTGTCTCCGAAGACTGACATAGAACAGGAAGAATCAAAAATGAAAATGCAAATATGAATTACCGACAAGTGATTGGAAGCCTACTATACCTTCAATTAACACGCCCCGATATAGCGTTCGCCGTTGGTGAGCTAAGCAGATTTGTACAGAATCCGGGGAATGAGCATTTAGTTGCGTTGAAGAGGGTGCTGCGATACCTAAACGGAACAATCGATTATGGACTGATGTTTATGCGATCAAATCAGATGCAACTAGAACTGGTTGGTTATACAAATTCCGACTGGGCAGGAAACGTCGATTCCAGAATATCAGTGAGCGGGTATTCCGAAATGCTAAACGGCAAGTCGACTACGTTTTCAAGTGGTGCGAAGCAGAAGTAATTGCCATGTCAGCCGCGACCCAGGAGATGCTAAAAGGCGAAGGACGCAACTTAATGGTTTCCAATTTTTTGTGCTAATGTCACGGCCCGTTAAAAACTGTCACCGGCACAGCAGATTCAGTATTGCGACATCGATGCTGAATCAGTTGTAATAATCAAACCTAGCAAGAACGCCGATTGTTACTGGATCAATTCTGATCTGATGATGCAGCTCGACAAGGTTAGCATGATTTTCAAGATTCTGCATCCCGAATGCGATGCTTTATTCATGTTCGACAACTCCCAGAACCACCTTGCTCTCCCGACTAACGCTCTGAAAGCCAAAGTGCTACCAGTACAAGATAATGGTAAAATGTCAAGCAACAACGCCATGGATGCTTTCTTGCAGAAAGCGGTCAGCCAATGAGAACACCACAGGGAACGCCAAAGGTCTTCTACCATTTTTACGGAACGTAGCTTATGGGACTCCCCTCTATCTCGTAAAGCAACCGTGGAATTATTGCAACAGCAGCCAGATTTTCAGGAACAACAATGCTAGTTATTATCGGAGACTGTTGTCAAGCATCCTGGATTTCTGATACAGTTCTGTCCAAAATTTCACTGTGAATTCAATGATATTAGAGATGTAGTGGGCAGCGTTTAAAGCTTTCACACGAAAAAACTGTACCTATTCGTTCAAAGATCTCCAAAAGATTGTTAATTTATCTTTACGAAGTGTTCCACTAATGCGCATGTTTGCAAATAGGGTTTCAGATATATCAATGCGTATAAAGTCCATTGGGAAAATGGAAACAGGCTGACGCAGGACCAGGTCGAATATGCAGTAAGAAAATATCGTAGCCACAGCAACAAAAGAACTTTCTCGTCTGTGCTGAATAAATAAAGGTCACTGTAGCGGGGTCTCGCACTTAGCAAATTGTGCCAGCTATTGTTTTTACTGCGCGCTTCTTCTAGAGTCAGGCCGCAGAGTCAGAGTCAAAATGCTGACTGATGACTTCATGACACAGGGTCACTCACGGCATCGCGGAATGCCGAGCGGCCAGGACGGGGTTCTCACATCGTCATAAAAATAGTTCCTGAAAATTGATTTATGATGAACTCATTGACAGGGATCGATGGTCAAACCTCCGTTTCCCCACCAAGCCATTATCCTATCAATATGATGCAAGCCTCACATGGTCAGGAATCTCCCGATCCTGTCAAAAAGTCAAAAAAACGTCGCAAATGGCCCTTGATCGTTGGTGGTGTCGCCGTCGTTGTCGTTGCGCTTTTCATCATCAGTCAAGTTGCCTTCAAACCTGACCCAGCATTTGTCAAGTCATCTGAAGAATTGACCAGATTGTATAATCTGTATGCCGTTCAGGACCCTACACCAGGACAAATCACGGCCTTTCAGCAGCTCGCAGCAGAATACCAATCGAATTTCGCTGGAAAGACGATGTATGGTATCCAAAAATACATTGATGCCCTCACTGCCGCGATCATAAACTATCACTCAGCTCGCCAAGACTCAATTGATAAACTTGTCGCTGTTTATCAAAAAATTGATGCTTTGTTTGAACAAAACGAAGACTGGTCGAAGAAGGCACAAATAGAATTCAATCCATTGGATGAGGAAGCTGCAGATATTGCAAGCAAGCTCGTTGATTTTTCTGAAAAATGTTACGAAATGCGGCAGAAATTACACGAGAGATGGTCAAAGTCCCCCGCGAAGATTGCTGACCTTCAAAATTTTATATCCGAATTGCGTAGTTTAACCCAGGAGAATATTATTGAGCTTAAGCAAAAATGGGACAACGAGTTATATGGCACAAAACTTCCATACCCAGTTGCTCCAGGTTACTGGAGGCTCATCGATGATATTGATCGTGTTTTCGCATCGCACGTTGATGAAAATCCGGAGAATGGTGACCCCCAATGATCTCTGTCTGGAAACAATGGAAGTCAATAAACCTCCTTCTTGTATTATGCCAAAGTTTGTTGATGTTTTGCTCTGAACGTCCTCAGCCCACAGATATATGCTGTTCTGTCAGTTTCTGGTTATTGTCGTCTGTTGATAATTGATAGTAAAACCGTCTGTTCACTCCATCAATACAGAAAAAATCGTTATTATTCACACCACAAATGGTCCTCTCATGGCCTTTTCGGTACTTATTGATGGACTAACGTCGCCGACACAGCCGAACCGACGTCCTAGTTCCTGACACATCGCCTAATTTGGTTGCAATACGACAAGTTGACGTCGATTCTGTATTGGGTGATGGTGCTTTTGGGGGGATCATCACCATAATCATATATTGGGATTGTCTGTCTCTATTATGGGGTAGAAATAATGATCAAACCACAGGGGTTTAAGAACGTTTCGTCACCCAATAAACCTCCCAAAACTGTGATGATTGTGATATTCCGTTGGTTATGAACCGGGATCACTCCTGTTCTTCCTAGTTCACAATGTTCGTACGACTACCTACATCCATTCCTGCCGCTTCACGATCTTGATGGTAATTCCTCTTGACGATGGAACATAATAAGGGGAGCTTATATTTGTTTCTGGTTGAGAATAGATCTATACACGCCCAGCGAGGATCTTTCGCCAAATCGATCAGACACGATCGCCAATGCGGCTGCTTATAAGGAGAATTGATTGCTGGATTTCACGTGTTCTTCAAAAACAAATTCAAGGTATAGCGATATTCTGGGAGCGTTGCTTCAGGGACTTGAAATTGCCTGGACTGGTAAGCCACATGTCGTCAGATGCCTCGGATTATTTATAGGTGTTCTTTGATGGCTTTCATATTACGAAAGACAAAGAGGGAGACTTTGCGGATGAACACGACTGATTCCACCGCATTGGTTGTATTGTGCCATGACATGGGTTAAGGTCTTGGGCACTGACACAGGTCAAAGGCCCGACATGTCAGATGAAACCATTTGACTTGATTGTTTGGCGTGTGGGCAGATCGCACTAAAAATTTCCCGACTTGTTCCATATATCAATCTTTATATTCGTTGATTACTTGGAGAACAACTCCAAAGTTGGCGCCGGTTGCTCGGGGATACAATACCTATTGTTGGCGGCGCTGGAGGTCGTGTGGAGAAGAGCGGTTCTGATGAATGGTCTTGGTTGCCGAAAGGGCTTAGGTGTGACCCACAGCGGGAGCGAACGACAAAGGTATGGAGTTCAACCACGCGGCCTTGTTCGATTTACATGGTTTGCAAAAAAAAAATTCAGTAATGGCAATGTTGCCAACGTTTTCTTGCGAAATTTCCAAAGCTGAAGTCAGCCTGACGTCGGAGCTCAATTGTTCAAGAACTGGAGACAGATGGATGATCACAGTACCACGATTTCATGATCTTGATTAGCCGTTCAAAGGATCGTTCCTGAGTTTGCGTTGCTTTTCGCTTGGCAGTTCCTTTTGAAAAGCGGAGTAAGGCATTACAGCGAGATAGGTCGCTATCAATGGTTACACGCGAAAACGATTTCTCAAAATTAAAGAACGTTAGACAACAGGTTAACAAGATTTTTCATTCCCACGTATCGCCCCCTGGTATTGGATGACTTCAGCTTTGGAAATTTCGCAAGAAAACGTTGGCAAACCTGCCATTGGGATACCTTTCTTTGTTGCATGACCAGCGGGATGATGGGTTTCGAACAGAAGATCAAACATCTCAGACATTGACTTACGCTGTTCAACCATTATCTGGTTGAACAAGACAACGGAATTGCATCAGAAACGGCATCTTTACTGTTGTCCTCCGACATGAGCCGGCAACTGGCCGTGCTGATGATCAGGAGAATCATGAGGATGTCGAAGACGTGCGAGATGGCTTCGTTCGAGAGGCCGCCTGAAACGATGCCCACCTGTTGATGTGCAATAGGAACATTTCGCGACCTAGTTTAAAAAAAAATTCAGACTCACCAAAGTTATTGGAGGCCCTTGCAGCAGTGTGTTCAAGCCTAAAGGTTGACAACAAGACGCCAGAATTAGACGTCGAGACGCGCGTAGCATGTCATCGAAAATTTGGTTTCATGGCGACAGGGGGAAGCGTTTGAAAAGCGTCAGAAAAAAGGAGTAGGAAGAAACAGGATTAAAGAGCGCCAGATAGGTGATAGAAAAGGAAGCTATATTACATTATTTAGTACTTTTTTTATGAGGAAGAGAGGGCATTGAGGAGCGCCAGATAGGCGATAGAGAAGGAAAAAGGAGGAGGAAGACAAAGGATTGAGGAGCGCCAGATAGGCGACAGAGAAGGAAGAGGGAGGAGGAATCAAAAGGATCAAAGAGCGCCAGATAGGCGATAGAGAGAAGGGTGGGAAAAAAGAGTAGGAAATACGTGACCCTCACGACATCTAAAGATTTTTGTGATGTCCCTCGGGAGCGACCCGATAGTGTGGACAACATCTTGGGCAGATAGGAATGATAATGTTTATTCGGACAAGGGTATGGAGTTAAACCACACCACAACAACGGACATATGTTCTTCTCTCGATTTCTGGTTGTTGCCGTCTGTTTAGATTTCATCATGCACCCCTCTGTTTATTTGATTCAGGGATTACAATATCTACGGTACCATTGCTGGTGGCGCATGGTCTTTTGTGTCGAATCGAGGCATCTTCTATCAGGTAAGCTCTGAGAGTTACGGCACGGCACGGCATTACGAATTGCCTGTCGTTGACGCATTGATGAATAATTATTGGTTCAAGCGATTTGGTATTGTGTTCACGCTGTTCTGCAACCCCTGTGTTACAGTTACACTACGCGCTAATACTGGTGCAAGGGCTCCTTATGAACGAATAGAAAACTCTAAAATAAGAAGTGATTTATTAGTGTAACTGTAACATACTGTAGGCAGGGGCTGCAGAACACACGCAGTAATCAGATAAACCGTCCAATCTTCTTGAAACACTCGATAACATCCATCATTCTGTTCAGAACACATTGTCATCTCACCGAGCGAATGTCCGCTCCAAGTTCAACGACGAGACACATCTCGCTGTGTATCTTGACCAAGCCGATTATCTGGAAAACTCATAATCTTCATACTCCTTTTAGTTTTGTTGCGGAAAACCAACTCGCCTGGAAACTCAGTTTTTCGATTCTGCCGACGAGACGGCAGTTAAAAAATTTTCAAGTCGCATTAATAGATGGCAATTGGAATATGATTATTGGGCTTAAATAACAACAATGGAACACAGCGTAATTTAGCAAACATATTCCTTATCCAGTTCTGTGCCCAATTGGAAACTCATCCGTGATGTTGATTCCTCGATTGAGAAAAAACATTCTTGATTCAACAATAAAACCCTGCGACGTGTTGGTGGCAGGTTTCTGCTCCAATTGCTGGTAAATGTCGTCTGTTTATTGAGTTCGTAATGAACACCCAGCAAATATCGATATATTCACACCACAATGGTCATTTCGTGTCCTTTTAGTCAGTTATTATTTTAACTGCAACCCCCAAACCAAAGTGTTCAGTTCACTCAAACCTTTTCTGTATATTAAACTGATAAGGGAGTCCTGACCCTGACACTTCATCTCGAATTATTGTTGTCAATTGGACAATTGGTGGACTCTGTACTGCTTTATGGACTCATGCCTGCTCAAATAGGAAAATTGCTTTGAATACCTAAATAACTTATTAAGGGGACAAGGCGAAGTTTCTTTAAGTTATTTGAGGTTTGTTACGAAAACCGTTGCTGGTGCTTGGTTTTCAGCGCATCAAGTGCAGGAAACTGTTCGAAATACTTGCAGTTTTTAGTATCACTAGCCCTAACCTTGTGTTGGCTTCAGAATACCCATGCAAATCGACAGGCGATTGAGGCTACTTCTCCTGTCAAACTATCACAGGAGGTTAGCGTTAGGCCAAACTTGACTGTGATGTTTTGTAGCTTTAAATTCAATTTCTTTGGCGGCATATTCTGATCAGGATCACGAAAGCAACAATCTGATATTAATGACAATTCGGTAGGCCGTCTACAAACTTTGGGGTTAGGGTTGTTTCCCTTTTCAAAAAACCCAAAACATGACAATATGATTGATATCCGCAAAAATGAAGCCAATAGCGTCCACAGTCATTTTCAGACCTGGATCGTTGAAATCCAAATATACATAACGAGAATAGTTGAGGGGATCATCATCATAATGACATACTGGGATATTGTCTCCCTACGGTTTTTGCCTCAATAAACCCCCAAAAACTGTAAAAATTGCCACATAGCGCAGTGTGTCACAAAGGAACCAAATATTAGGAGTTCGCCGAGTGGGAGTGGACATGACGAAGGAACACAAAGGCAGGTGGGGCAACAAAGTGAAAGTGTATTAAAGTAGCACTAAACAAGATGATTTAATCGTGTCAAATCATCTGCAAGTCCAGAGGGGACATCCAAGAACAGCAGTGTCTGTAACAATTTCTCAGCTGTCGGATTGACCTGATCACATGACATTCATAGAATATTTGTTTCAAGAAGCGCCGATCTGTCATTAAGACCCTTAGTTGTGTCAATATGGGTTTAATGAACAAAGGTCATTTTCGCAAATCATGTTTTCAAGGCGTTATGCTCAGAATCCTTCATGACGAGACTGATTATAACTGGGATTGCCTTCAACCGTTCAAGTACGATTTGCATTGGGTTTGCCTGACCAGCAATAATGGTTTTGAGGACTAATCACTCAAACTGAATCCAAAATTCCTATTGTGGTTGGCGGCTGTTAGGGTCATGCACTATTTGGAGCAAAGTTGTTCAACAACATTGCCAGACCAGGAACTTGGAGATAGAATAACCCTAAACTTAGCGTTGCAAAAATTTTGGAATGGACAATAAAATCAAAATCTAGAAGGACAGATGAAATAATCAATAAGTAATCAGCGTCGGCGTCAATTTCGACCAAATCAATGCTGCACCCGAAATCGCATCTTGTTCGCGCCGAAAGCCTTCTTGATAACGCGGCCGAAGCCTGTCGATAACCACATTTAACATGGACCGAAACCAAATTGACAGAATACATATTGAAGGTCAAATCACGCCATACGTGCTGAAAAACTTCGTCGTCAATGACACAAAATGACGTCGCTTTTGAAAACAGACAAGTCAACAAACGCAACATACAGCGTTTACAAGCTCCGAGAGCGCCAGAATGATTTGTTTTCGGTCAAAAATTGGGAATCGGGGTGTTTTATCGTTATCAAAAAAATTGCTTGTTCGATTTAGGAGCCACGATTCTCGAACTGGTCTATCCGAATCGAATCGCGTTAGTCGGTGCGATCAAATATGATTACTTCCGCTAATGCTGCAGAGCCGTTTCAATCATCGGCATTCATCCATTTATCCATTGGTCTGTAGATTCGGTTTAGACGTGGAGCCTGTTGCCCGGAACTGTTTCAGAGATTGATTCACTGCCGATAGACCATGGATGACGCGTTCAAACTCTTCGAGAGACGAGCATTAGCTGTCGGCTGTGAATTTCAATTACACATTGATATCATTTATCTGTCACATTCAAAGGAAGTTTATTATCTTTGAGCGTTGTTGGAAATTCTCCTCGATCAAGGTGTAGACTTCAAGGTTGAGTTCCCAAACAGGCAGAGAAACTGGAAAAAGGCGAATGATTCCAGTAAGAGTCCCAATCTCACTAAGACTTATTGATTCCTTGGTAATTTACAAAGGGGACATTAGATTCTTGAAATTTGATGAATGAAAATCCGATAAAGCTCAAATCTCTGGTAAAACTTCGATACAATCGAAGAACACTTGAGTATAAAGAGCAAGTTTGCTTGATTTAATTGCCTTAGCCGCTGCATCACGAGAATCAGGAAAGCTTTTTGTGCTGTTTTGACCCGTTCGGGATATTCTTTTGTCAGCCATTTTCTGATAGATAGATTATAGCTCATCGATAGATGCCTTACGAGCGAGGAGATAGTTCTGTTGGGCGGTCAAGAGGGCATCAAACTTCGTCGATTTTCCTTACACAGGCAGTGAATTGCTCATCTGTTGGGGCAGTTGTCGAATACCGGTTAAGTTTGCTGGTCAAATCTTCTGCGTCCTTGACAAACTCTGGGTCGGATTTGAAGACAAAGTAACCGATAATTGCAAGCAAAACGAATGCCCCGCGACGATCTTGGGCGACGATTTCGTGACACGTTGACAGGATTGAGATTCCTGACTACCTAAATTGGGCCCGCATCTTATTGATACGATAATGAATTGGAAAGGGAATAGAAATTTGCCCATTGATTACTGGCGATGATTTCATCATAATGTAATGACGAGAGAAACTAACCGTTTGGCAATGCTCAATGCGTGACCTTGTTCCCCGAACAATTGCTCCCATCAAGCAGCTATTCTGCAAGTAATGACCGAATACGAAGGATCATATGTTCATGAATTAAATGCCAACCTCAGCGAAAAAATTCCTTCCATTGCGATCTTCGCGGCCACCTGAACTACATCAATCGAGGCGGTCCTCATGTTGGGGACTTTCCTGAAAAACGTTAGCAGAACTCCTTGTACCACAACCCTTGAAAAAAAAAATTATAAATCAAGCAAAAAATGCTTGATATGTATGCAATCCTCTTCGGTTTTGTATGTGACCAATTTTGCTGGCAATTTTCTTTGGGCATGTTTGAGCTCTCTTCCTGACCATTGACGCCGCGTTTTGATTGTTGGCGGTTTCGATGTCGCATTAAAAGTAACCGTTAATCGCAGGGTCAACAGCCGAAAAGCGATTCATGGCAGAATTTCAAATCTGACATCTATCTGACTCTATTCAACAAGTCATCAACACATGAACAAACTCACTCCAATCAAAGTTCTCAAATAATGAAATCCACAGCGAGTTTGTCATTTTAGAAGGAGTGATCTAATTATGATCATATAACTTGCAATACATGTGGTGATGAAACACCTAGCGCGGCATTGCAAAACGTTCAAAATTCTGAGTCATCGAGACAATAATTTCCGAAATGACCTTTTTCATCTGATACATCTTGACACAACTAAGACGACCGTCGTTCACAACAACAGCACACTAGAAGTTTTGGTGACATTTCTTTGGCTTAGCGATGAAGAGAATCTATAATGAATCGTCCCATTTCAATCAGTGCCCCACCTGATTCTTTAAATATATCCATCGGCCTAATTAATTCCACCTTCAAAGTCGACCCAGAGTTCGTGAAGGCAATTGAAGATTTGACCAGCAAACTTAACCAGTGTTCCACAACTCTCCCAACAGCAGAAGAATGCACAGCCTATCCAATGCAGTTTGATGAATAAATCCTGAAAAACGCTGGAAAAACCAATCCCGGTGTTCGGAACACGATAACGCGCTCAAGGGCCTCGAACAGAAGTTGTTCTTTGAAACCTTCCAGTCAGTATCTTCGTTTTTTCTTGCCTGATCAGCAACAGGCCTGGGCGACAGAATCGCGAGTTTCATTGACATCGAAAATGCTGAGGATTCTGAATATCAAGGCGGGAATAGTAAAACACAGCCATGGCCTTTAGAGTCGTCTACCACCACAGCATCTAAACCCGAGCAAATGGATCCGTTTCTGTCTGATAATACGGCAGTGACAGCGCATATAGGACAAATTGTCGAAATTGAATGCGATACCCATCAGTCATGACAGCGACAGACAGAGGCCGCTCGTGAAATCATCCCTGATTTGAGACCAAGCTGTCAATGCCGCGGATTGTCGTCGTACGGACGGCAGCCAAGATGGCGGCAACCTGCGGCATCGGGCGATGTCGACCCGTGACCCGTCACCGCGCATTCGAAGAACAGGTTCGCGCTATAGATGTTGTATTCCACGTTAATTGCTCCCAACCTTCCAGCTGTTCGTCAAGTAATGGACGAGTATGACGCGTGATATATCTGTTTGGGATTAATAATACCCCTGCTAGTACCATCCATACTGTATGAGAAAATCGTCTAGATAATGTTCCGGTCATTACGATAGCATTATACGTAGCCATTAATTATTCCTTTGCTTCTCTTCCTATCCTCTATCCGATCCGACTTGAATCGCGTTAATCGGTGCGATTATATGTGATGACTGCCGATAATATTGCAAAATCATTTCATTCATCGACATTACTCACTTCAGTAAAAAAAAAGACATTGCTTGCGGATCAGAGCTGTAGACTCGATAAAAACGTGGAGACAGTTGCCCGGAACTGTTTGAGAGATTCATTCTTTGCGAATAGACTAAGCCATTTGCGATCATGCTGCTGTGATTCACTACCAGAATATTCGGATTGGAGCTGTATATATGATGCATTTCCGTCGTGAGAGATCAAAAAATGATCAGCGATTAATTTGCTCAGTATATTGCCAGTCTTCCATCTCTCCACTACATCGAGATAGTCAGCGCTTCCTTCTTTGGAAATTTCACAGCAGTTCCCGTATTCTTTCGGAAATTGATGATGTTATCAGAAGTGGCTGTCACCTTTCTGCCAGACGAATCTGTCGGAACACATGCATTGCCTGATTTTCAAGGCTTCTGATCGATTAACACTGTTTTCCTGAATGAACTAAATAGCAGAATTGTACTCAATAGGCTTGCGGTACAGATCAATACAGTGAACGCCTTATCGGAATGGAACCACTTTTCGAAATGAACCTTGTAGCGACTCCAGTTATCGAACGTGTTGATACTGATCACAAATATGATCGTATCAGCTCCATATTCAAACATGCAAGCGAGCAACAAAATATAACAAAAACAGGTCATTGTTCGATCAAAGCAGCAGTCTGTTTAAACCGTACGCATCAAACTGTATATCGATCACACAGATTCCAGCAATTCCTTCATGAGCCCACGATGCAACTGAAGGACATCAAGGACGATCTCGTGAGATATTCTTCTGTTTTAAGAAGACATAAAACTTGTGGAGATCATCGGATGCGGGATTGCCTCTGCGCTGTCTCTGGATTGATCATGCTCCAAACTGTCTAAAAAAGAGTCTGGGCATCAAGCAACGTTCATGAACCGTAGTGTTGGAGATCAGCTACTGGTAACGCCCCGGCCAGAAGGATCTGCGACGGCTCAATGCTGCCTTCACAGAATCGTTGATGCAATCATTAAACACGTGTTCGGTTTTTGAGATTCGGAGCACATGTTCGCGGTCATGAGCCCGTCATTTTTAAAGCGGATGAAAATGAATGCTGTTGGCGTGGGACGTCGCAAGTCTACTGTGAAGGTTTTCCAGATACAAGAGTAGACATTCTAAAAACCACTTTCCACGATTCAACAGCCATTTACGGTCTTCGGAACAATACCGTTTACGGTCTTCGGAACAATATCGTGAGACGATGACGCATTGGATCAGATGCAATGATCGCGTTTGCCAATTTTGCCAGATTATGATGTTATCAAACCGTAATCGGTGTGATACTCACATGATCATGACACCCATTTCGATCCTGTTCCACGTGCTTCACGCTGTTGGAGCAGCTACCGATATGGATGAATTCCGTTGATGGTTCAAGCTTAGGCGTTGCTTTCGCACCTCATAATTAAATCTGTCCTGTCCACTGGGCAAAGTCAAACATATTACAGCAATCGGTGTCGATTCATGAGTCTCGACCGTAAGTTCATCGTTCTTGGCTGGAAGACGTCAGTACAAAGATAGACGCAACATCATCGTCGCCCTCTGAAATATGAAGCTTTCAGCACGTGCGGAGCAAGATCATTGCTCAGAGATGACGTTGAATTCTTGAAAATTTTTTGGCAAGACATGAAGAGAACGGAGTGTACACGTCTCTGTTTTGAAACCAGCACTCATTAGACTCTGAATTATAAACAATTCATTTTCTCAACGACAGATGAAAAACAACATCCGCTGTTTAAGAATAATTCAATTTGGTCCAAAATAATGGTCATGATGTTGCACTTATATTCTGCAATGTTTTCTTCAGAGAATGGACAGAACACATCACGATTCGAACCTCATTTCGGCCACCTAAACTAATCTCCTTTGAAAATCGGCTCTGGTATATATTTTGTTGTATTGTGAACCATATCAGGCAAAGTGTCAGGATTCAGGATCTTGATATCGAATGAATATATAGAACAATGGCACCGAACTTGTCGGTTTGGTGGTGTCAGTTACGTTAAATAGTCCATTGATAATTGACGAGAGGCCATGAGAAGACCATCTGTGGTGCGAGTAATACCGATATGTTATGTTTAGATGGAAAACACAGACGACAATAACAAGGAATCGAGAGTAAGAACATGTATCGGTCGACTGTGGCGGTCATATCCAACATTGCCCTCCTTTACAGCAACACATTGAACAATAAATTTTATTGACTTTCATTGTCTTGATACAGAGATCATTGGGGGGTCAGCACTGTCCTGATCTTTAACATCTTGTGCTTATAAATGTGTCTCGAACCAGGTATCGACCTGAACGATGAGGTCCCAAACAGGCCGAGTAACTGGAAGAGGACGATTATTGCAGTAATGGTCCCAGTGTCCCTTCAAATCAACTAACTCCTCTTGAGCTGCAGATTCCAATTGAGATTGAAAGGTTTTGATGCCAATGGTGGGATCCGGCAAATCTTTGATTCTCTGCTCATATTTCAATATCATAAGGAAACACTCTGGATTGAAAAGAACATGCCTGCTTGCAATATCAGCTGCCTCTTCAGTAAACGTAAGGAATTCCTCAAGGGCTGTTTTTGGCCAATGGTTGATATGCAATTCCCACAAACCATCCATATTCTGAAAGATAGAGACTAGTTCATCAAACGATGCCTTATTAGCGGTGACATAGTTGAGTTCAGCGGCCTTCAGGGCATCATTATATTTCTGAGCACCCCGAATCGGCTTTCCTTTGTATTTCATATTGTATTCTACAGCCTGCTTCAGATACGCTGTGCACTGTTCAGCTGTGGGGAGAGTAGTGGAATATTGGTTGAGTTTGCTGATCAAATCCCCAGTGTCCTTGGCGAACTCTGGGTCGACTTTTGAAACAAGGTGACCAAAATGACCGACCATTCCAAGCACAATTAATGCAACGATGACACAAACAACGATCTTGGGCCACATAGGACGGTTTTTTGGCTCTTTAACAAGATTGGGAGATTGCTGGCTATAGGGGACTTGCATCATATTGATAGGATAATGACTTGGAGGAGGAACAGACGTTTGCCCATTGATCCCTGGCGCTGAATTCATCATAATGAAATCGATGAAGCGAACAAATCAAAATTCAATAACTATGTGAAAACCCTCTCCTACTTGGCCGTTTGGCAACAGGCAATGACTCGACCCTGTTCATAAACCGGTACTGTACGTATTAATACTTATCTGACTGTTAAAAATTTCGGCGCGTTTCCACTAGACCAGCCGATTCTTACGGTCCGCAAACACCAATTTTGACCTAAACATACTAGAAATATTCTACAAATGGGCCTCCAACACACACGACTATGTAATTATAAGTCTGGGTTTGGGGTCTTAAACAACTGTTTGCCTTGGGGTCTAACGCCT
>OUQQ01000575.1:0-13043 GCA_900404475.1 Spongospora subterranea | reverse complement strand
TCCGGTTCTGTTCGTCCGTAAGAAGGATGGAAGTTGACGTCTCTGTATTGACTATCGTCGCCTAAACGGCATCACGATCAAGAATCGATATCCGCTTCCGCTCATGAACCAACTGCTCGACCGACTTCGATCCCGGAACATTTTTACCCGTATCGATCTCCGTTCGGCGTAGTAACTGGTCGGCACGGCCTTTGTTACTTCCGTTCCAAAATAACTGGCGGACTGGTGGATACCAGTTATTTTGGAACGGAGGTACTGTAATGGCTCATGTACAGGATGGGCATAACTTGGTGATCACATGCTGCCTCAACGTTTCAGACTATGTTCCGATATCGATCACATGCGCAGAAATTTGACCTGATCAGTGATCAGTCATCTGAAAGACCCCCGGACCCCCCCGTACCCTCCTGTCCGTGACCGAAACTGTCAAACTGATTCTGATTTTGTACAATTGCACACTTGAGTTTCTATGTCTCGGCTTGTCATCCCGACATTAGAACCGATCGAGTTCAAGTTAGTCCAAATACACGATGAAGGCATTGATCGTTTTGCCCAGATCCTTGCTCAACAATCACCAAAAGTCGCAATGTATACGGATTACCAGCTGCATCCAAAGCCAACCGATCCTCGCTGCCCTAACTGGATCTTCTTGATCGATTCACTCAACTTTTCCTTTTGGAATGAGGATCCTTCGCGTGTTTTTTCTGTGTCGCTTGGAGACGGTGGCCCACCTTCCACGGGATACGCCTCGATCTGCGCCATCATATGGCGCGCCCTCGACGAAGGGTACCCAATGACTGATGCTGCTTTCTGGCGTGATCTTGATGAACCAACTTGGCGTCACGTTGCGCGAGGCGATTGCTGTGAGATACCGTTGATCTTAAAGCGCTTGGAGATCATCAACGCCACAGGCGCTACGTTGTGTTCAGAGTTTGGTGGTGATTTCGCCAATCTGATTTCGAAAGCTGACCGAGACGTATATCGCGTGCTCGAATTGGTCTTGGATTATTTTCCACCATTTCGTGACCAGACACCGGATGGGCAGTATAAGTTCCTGAAGCGGGCCCAAATCCTTATCGCTGACCTTTGGTCATGCTTTGACGGCAAAGGTGTCGGCAAGTTCGATAATATCAACGAGGTCACAATGTTCGCCGATTATCGTGTACCGCAATCGTTACTGAATTTGGGAATAATATCATACTCCGAGAAGCTACTTTCAACACTTGCTGATGGCCAGAAACTCAACGAATTGAACGAGAACGTCGTGCTCTTCGGAAGGGAAGAAATCGAAATCCGTGCGTCGTCGATCTTGGCTGTTGACAGGGTGCAAAAGCGCCTAGGCCCTTCGTCGCCGTGGAACTCGATACTCATAGATTTCTACTTGTGGAACTATTCAAAAACAATCGACAGGAAGTCGTACCCGTTTCATCGTGTGCGCTCTATCTATTACTAATCACCGCCGATGCCGTATTCGCTCTGATGGACACCGACCTGGGATTTGTTAATACATTTGTCAAATGGATGTTCTCAGCTCTAGAGATCCGTTCCCCTCTAATTATGTTACCACCCTCTCCCAGTCGCCACATCACGCTAAACGTCATCGACAGACTTGGGTAACATCATCGTCAGATTGGGTAGTACTGTGCATCACGATGGAGTTATCGTTTCACTGCGCGAGTGCCCATCATCACTTGATCCCGACTCTTAAACGTTGGGTAACATCATCGTCAGACTGGGTAGTACTGTGCATCACGCTGGAGTGATCGTTTCACTGCGCGGGTGAATCTCTGCAGCTCAATATCACTTGATCCCGACTCTTAAACGTTGGGTAACATCATCGTCAGACTGGGTAGTACCGTGCATCTGGAATCATCTTTTCACTACGCGAGTGAATCTCTGCAGCCCATTATCACTTGATCCCGACTCCTAAACGCCACTTCACGCACAGCATGATTGATTGAGTCGCCGTCGAACTGGTTGACGTTTCCTACGGCCACGCCTTTTTCACCGTCGTGAACGCCATTGAATGTATAATCAGTAATTGAAACGTCGTTGTCGTTTGATCTGATTTCATAGTGAAGTTGGTTCACAAGCTCAGAAGCAAAGCATGCGACAGCGCGACCAGGACTAGATAGAAGGCGGCTGGCTGCGGTGCTGAATCCCGACTGCAGTATACGTATTGCGTGCCGCCGCCCGCCCAGAAATTGCCCGAGCGATGGCGAAACCTGCAAGCAGCTCGGACGATGAAGGACACGAGTCATCGTCGTTCGCCGGTTCAGAAAGCAATTGCGGCAGCGATTCCGGAGGAGACAGCTCTGATTTCGAAGAAGTATCCCCGGCGGCAAAGAAACCGAGTAAAACAGCTCCCGCTCGTACTGGAAAGAAGAAATCCCCAGCTCCGCCGAAGAAGGCACCACCTGCAAAAACGCAGAAGGACAACGCTGATGGAAACATCGGAGCAAAAAGGGCCCCGGTGTCAAGCGAAAAAACAACTGCTAAGAAAGCAAAAACAACTGTTTTGTCCGACGCCAAGGCTGTGGAAGCTATCAAAGAATATATGCTGAAGACCAACAGACCTTATTCGCATTTAAACGTGTTCGATAACTTGCACGGAGCCGTGAAGAAAGTATTAGTACCAAAAATTCTCAATCAACTTTCCGATTCTGGGGTTTTACAGCAAAAAGATTTTGGGAAGGTAGCTGCTGCCTCGTAATATTTGAGTTCCGTTCCTTCCGTTGTTTTGGCTGCTTTAGCTGTTCCTTTTTTTCAACATGTAAAGGTCGTGCACTTACGAACTGGTTTTGACACAGGTTCGAATTTATCTCGCGAATCAATCGAACTTTGACGAAGTTGATCAAACCGAAATGGATACCATTGATGACGAGATCAAAGTTTTAACTGTCACTCATACGGATAGCAAATCGATGCTGAAAAGCGCACAAGTCGATGTGGCTGCGTTGAAAGCAAAGAAGTCGGACGCTGAGTTACACAACGAAAATGAAGCTCTACAACGCTCTTTAAACGAAAAAAAAGAGCTATTATCCTCAATACTGGGGAAAGATGGCGATGCTCCGGAGCCGTTAATTTCCAAAGAAGAATTCAAGCTGAAAAAAGATATGCATCGAAATTATGTGGTATCACACATATTGGCAGTTGCCCATTTATCTACATTTTGAAATTTAGCCTTGGGAAAAATTTGACAGATTCGATGTCCGATTTCCATCTGCATTACGTTTTTGATGAATGGGTTTGTGCCAATAATCTTTGTTTTTCAGAAAATATGGAAACAGCGTCGTCGTTCCTGTAATGAGATGCTAGATTGCATCCTTGAAAACTGTAATATGAAGAAGTCAGAACTTGAGGTAAGAACTCGATGTTTTGTTTTCGCCATCTAATTCGAATTTCAACAGGATGAGATCGGAGTTGAGAATGACGCATCAGTTGGTGTCTCCTTGGTTACGCATGATTCTTTCAAATGAGTTTTATATTCCATCCACGTGAGCATTCTATTAAAATATGTAGTCGATTCTTTGAGTGTGATTTGGAACTTCTACGCACCATGCTGTGTCTACATTTGCCAATCCACTGTACCTGTATTGTACGAGAGCGCTATCTCAGGGACCACTTGATTTATTCGAGGCTCACTTTCAACAAAATCGATGTTGATGCCTGTTTGAACCCATTGGCTCGGTTCGCTTTTGTGGGTTTCTCCAACTATTCGTCTCAGACTCTACACAATCAGTCACAATTCTATACACGACAAATTTCAGCCATGCGAGATTTAGCGATCTCTGGCGATGATTCCACCATGAGCTGCAGATACGCAGTCAGACAAATTCAATATCGAGGACGAAAGGTCGGAGTGGTGACGCAATCGGAAAATGGGCCATGCCCACTTCTAGCCATAGCCAACGCCCTTTCTCTACGTGGCAGCGCCGTTCTGAGTGCGTTATCTGAAGTCAACAACCAGGACCTGTGCAACCTCATCGTGGAAATTATCATGTCTTCTTTGACTTCAAATAAGGTTTCTAAACCCGAAACGGAGGCCATCGACAGTAATATCATTGACATTCTTCCAAAAATGGTCAACGGGCTCGACGTCAATGTTAAATTCGACGCAATCACGTCGTTTGAGAAGACGCCAGAAATCCAAGTGTTCGATCGGCTTTCCATCCCTCTGGTTCACGGGTGGCTGGCGGACCCAGACGATTATCCAACGTACGAAGCGGTGGCAAATGCTTTCTACAACGAGCTTGTGGTAGCAGCAGTGAGCTCTCCATCATCTGCCGTTCAAGAAAGACATTCCAAGAATGACCTGATATGTGACTTTTTGCAATACAGTTCGACCCAGTTGACAAAGACCGGTTTGATGGCCCTCCACTGCATTGAGGAGGCTGTTCAGCACGTATTTTTCCGGAATAACCATTTCAACGTCCTCATAAGAGAGTAGGTTGTCGCTGTTGTGTTTAGTAGATCTGGGAAACATTCGCAAATTGACACACCAATCTTGCAGGAGAGGTTCCATTTACTTACTTGTGACCGACGTCGCATTTTTGTCAATGGACAACGTCGTGTGGGAGCGCCTAGACTCGATAACCGGAGCGACCGAATACGTCGACTGCGACTTCGTGAAAGCGTCATTTCCTGACGAAGTGTCATATAATGAAGCGAAAAGGAGATCCAGTTTCTACGACGTAGTTGGAGCGTGTAAACGCCAGACACCTCGCAACAAGTCGTCAACGTGTCAAGTTCAATGAATCACATAAATTGTATAATTATGAATGAAGTTAAGTAAGATCAACAGCATCGGGTTCTGCAAGAATTTCTATTTGCCTCAACATTGACGTCGGTGAAACCATATCGGTGCACCCATATATGATACTGATTGGTGGTTCGGAAGGGCTACTAGCGGACGCGTCGCGGGCCCATTCTATCAGGTTGTGCAACTCAGGGTACGTGCCTCCCCCGCAGACGACAACGATCGCTTCGCGAGCTTTCGGAATATGGGTTGGCGGGGCACTGCTAGCCGCAGCGCGTGGATCGAATGTCTTGAAATTAGCGGTGAGAGATTGAGAAAGGTGGCGGAGCATGAGTTCTCGCACGACACGCGTCAATGGAGTCTTATGCTTTAACGGTAGCAGATTCTTGACGTTCCCTTTTAACCATCCTAGACCGGATGAAATGGCTGTGCTTTTTGCCAGATCAGTCAACAATGATGGGCCTTTATTTTCGTCATGTTGCCCACTTGCTGCCAACTTCTTCATCATGCGAATTTGACGAAGATACGTCAATGCAGAGGAGGATGCTCCGCTTTGTTCAACAGCGCACTTCAAAGCCGCAAACTGCGCATTGGAAAGCTCATCAGATGCAAGATAATACTGGAGCAGTAACCTCAGCTTATCATCTGGAGTCCCTTTACCATCAACGCCGAGTTTGGCAAGCAAACTTTTCTGGTCAGGTAGCAACCCAGAAGCGGCCATACGGTCCTCAACTTCGAAAAAAGTGTCAAGAGACCTTTCTTGAACATGGCGCATGATTGCTGTCGCTAGATTGGTGTGAACATCAAGCTGGCGCTTTTTCTTCTGCAATTCGGGTAAATCGTTGATCATTGATGCCAATTTGGAAGTGACAGCTGGACTATCCAGATCAATATCGGACTCGCCCGCCGACTTCAGTCCTGACATGGCCGCGTGATGTTCCTTCATCAAACTATCAACTCGCGCAGCGACTTCAGGAAACGTCTGTTCAACGTTGAGTGTCCAGAACTCGTCATTGGCGTCTAAATAAATGTCTTCTTTGCGAGGAACACCATTGGGTCCTTTAACCTCCAGGCTCACTCTATTGGAACTTAAACCAAGGAGATCGTGCGTCATTGGTTGATAAGTCCATTGATGCTGAAGCGGAGTCGCCAGATCCAGGTTACGATCAACCAGAACCAAAATTGGTCGACGGAATGAGCCCGAAGCGTCTGAAAATGCAGCTGATCTGGACCTTAGGCATTCACCTACGCGTACATCAAATTGAGAGCAATGTTAATTTTTGTTTGCTTACGAAGCCGAGCATCGAGCTTTGTTGCAACCATTTCAGCGGCATCACCAGGCCGCGCCTGTATAATCGGGATAACACCTAAAGTGCAAATCACTGAAAAAACGGATTCCACTATTTTATCGATGCATGACATGATGTCGTCATCATCACGAGAGCCCAATCTTGAATATGCCTTTGTTACAACTAGTATTAACCTTCAGTAGACATAATAGTTAGAAAATTACCTCTGGAATATTCATCGTGAACAATGATCGCTCAAAGCTGATGAACTGACTGTTCAAATCATAAATTTTCGAAATACGCGAAGCACAGTTCCTCTCTATCGTTTTGAAAGCGAGATCTTCCAACAAAACTCGCGGTAGCATTGTCGTAAAATTCAGATAAAATGCATCATATAACGCAGCAGCAGTGTCGGCTGCAATTCGTTCTATATTGGCGGGAGTGGGGCTGACAAAGTAGATGGCTGGCACTCCAGGAACACGTTCACGCCGGGAGGTAATGGGCAAATTCAATGTGATACCCTCTGCACGAAGTTCACCGATCGAAAGAATTGGCGCCAAAATGTCTCTTCCGACTTCATCATATCTGACAGCGTTTTTAGCGGATGCCATGAACGCGAAATATAAAGATGGATAGTGGTGGCAGCTAACCATTCAAAGAGACGAAGAAAATCTGATCAATTCTAAAACATAAAGAATAGACAAAGAGCGCGTAAACAGGCCCAACAAACGTACACAAGGACCTTCCAGGTTGTGACGCCAGCGCTCACACCCAAATCTGCAGATGGGCCAACGTTCAAATTGAGCATGGACAGGAGCGCTGCCCGCTGCATTGCTTGGATGTCCATCGAAGGCGAGTATCGGAGTGGGCGTAATCCACAGACCCGAGTTCGTTCGTTCGAAAGCAGCCGTTGTCCCCCCGAATACAATCACGATTCGACACGTGGTTCACCTGTCGACGATATCATAATGAGTTTCCAGTAGCGATCGTGCGCTGACAAAGAGGGCTGCATCACTGCATCACTGTCGCGGATATTCCGTCAAACTGATCGACCATTGAGATGGTAAAACTGATGCATTCGCCATTCCTTCAGTGCTTTGAAAAAAAAAACAATGTAAATACGTTCAGTTGGCGTGAATCAATGATGTTGCATGCTGTTTCGGCCTGCCGAATTCATGCTGTCGGTTTGGGGTCAGGATAAGTACAGATGAGCTGTCGACAAGGACACGCTTTTGAGGGCTTGGAGTGGGACCCCCAGCTGTACCGTGACGCGCGCGGACATCCACTTTCGCCGCGGATCGTTTTCGAAGGCTGGTCCAGATCTGTGATGACTGATTGAGGCTCACCTCTGAAAGATCAACGGATGTCCAATTTGTCTCCTTCATCGCCGCCTTGGCGCCTCTCAACCTCTCCCCTGTCGCTCCCGCTGCCAGCAGGGGATTTTTGAAACCGCATTGTCACCAAGCGATGATTCCACAAAATCAAGTTGGTCCGATCCACTATCTGCGTTCATCGCGGCTGAATACCAATCCTGCCACGTGGGAGATGCACTAACCACCGCTCTACGAGATGGGATAGTACATCACAAGGTGTTTCAATTGACCTCCAAAATCTGTTTCTGCTTACAGCGGTTCGCCCCAATTTTTGTCGCAAAGTTAGTGTACTGTCGTTGTTTTTTAACCCTTTTTATTTTGGCTCCTTGTAAAAACCTATAATGGATTGGGGCTGCAGTATCGGGCGCCACGAATGCCTCGGTATAGAGACCGATGTATCTGGGATCGGTACACCGTCCATGGCGTAAACCTAACGATCCAACGAAAACCTGATAAATGGCACTCTGTTCTGTTTACTCGGGGCCAGCATCGGTATCGGGTTAGCCGACTGCGATCGGCTGTAAGCGCGACTCACAACAACTACCGCCCGCGCGAACTGCCGCTACCCTGATTGTAAGATCTCTCGCTGCGGCTCCCTGAACTTCATCGTCGGTAACGGCCTGTGAAAAGCTCAGCGACCATTTCTTCGCTCGGACGGTAGACGAGCAAACCACGGGAGCGAGCTGCAGGCGACGAGGCTGTCCTAGATCGAAGTCGGCCGTCGGATTCCGAACAAAGGTCTGAGGTATCCAGAACGCCGTCACTTCAAGTGAGCGGCGACGGCTCCACGACTTCCACCCGACCTAATATCCCGAGTGATGCAAGCGATGATGGTGGCGCCGAGCCGCGAGCCTCTGAACATTGGTGATGATCACATCAGGAGTTCGAGTCGAATTCGACGGAGCCCGGTGCGGCGCGGCGGCAGAGCGAGAGAGGTCGGAACCAAGTCGTTTGGCTCAGGCACCTCAGGACGAAGACTGGTGGGGCATTTTTGAAAGTAAATTTCGATTCGTTGCAACGCAACAACACGTGGGAATTGGTGTCGTTGCCGGCAGGGAGAAGCCTGTGTCTGGAAAGTGGTGTTGCACATATGAGGTTCGACCGGACTCGTCGCTCGAAGGAAGTCTCGGTACAGTACGTGGCCCGCAGGTTCACCCGAAAAACCCGGTGTTGCCGTCGACGAAACTTTCTCTCCCGTCGTCTCGCTGACTTCTTTGAGGAGGGCGTTGTTGGCGCTTGCGGCAGTGGAGGTCGATTCATGACGACTTGCGCCAAGCTGGGTTCGCAGAAACAAGCGACGACCAACGCGTTTACGTGCAGCGGAGAACAGATGGTGGATTGACACTGCTCGCACTCTACTCCCTACGATTGGTGGCGGCATCAACATCAATGGACCGCGTCAGGCAGTAAGAATCGCATCTTCTTTCGAAATACTCAATGAAACCGATTGGCGACATTACATTCATGTTTCATTGGCGACATGCATTCATGCTGGGCCAATAACCTATCCTGATGGGGTGCGGCTGCGATATCGGGGGCCTCGAACGCCTCGATATGGAGACCGGTCTATCGGGGATCATTAACGTCCATGGAGTCAAGCTAACGATCAGACAGAAATTTGATGAATATCACTCTGTTCGGTTTCAGCCGAGACAATCCTCACCAGTCGCTTGGGTACCCCAGGCCATATCCCGGAAAGCATCATGACGGATCCCTCACCAATGCGGCTGAAAGAGCGTTTAACATTGTATGGGATCAATTATGGTCATCTTCGGCCAATACGACCGTTATCTAAGTAAAGCCCACTTAATCGCTGCAGGCAAACATGGAGTTTGATAGGGGCACTTGGAACTCCCGCGCTATGATTGTTGATTGGAACACAGCACCAGCCGGTCGAGCACCAGTTATATTTGACTGAAAGCCGTTCATAAACAACATTGATGCTGCCAAAAAAACTTCGCGATTACGAAGCCATCACTTTGCGTTCATCGCTACTGCTGTTGAATACCTATTGATATCATCTGAACCCTTGCATCTGTCCGAGTACCGGAATGTTGCAATGGACATGCCAATTTCTTGAAGAAACGTCCCCCCGGTTAAACTTGTGTTGAGACCACAGGCGATGATCTTCATCAACTTGTAAGTGTGCTGATTACTGATGGCGCGAGGATCTATGGTTTTCTACAATTATTGGTTTTGTTGTTATCGAACATCTTCACAGGATATGCAACGTCCGCTGCCAAATCCAACAGTGTTTGTGATGAATATGAATTGCAAACACGAACAGGCTTTGATTAGGGCCTAGCTAGAGCGGATGGACCGATTCTCCAGCGTTGACGATGGAAGATACTGTAGAGAGACCAGTAATAAATACAACACCGATGCCAGGACAAGGGATCAGGCTGGAGATGAAACTCGGCGCAGGTTTTGCTTGTGAACAGGATGATCTCGTGACACAATTTGCATCCTCAGAGTTTCTTTCTTTATCTCCCCATTCTTCGATGATTGAGTTCAAGCTCTCTCCTCGTTGTGACGACGCGACGTGTTTGCGGGTACCAAACGCCGTCAACAGACGCACCAGCCGATCATTTTCACTTTTGACCAGTAATAACCCTGCCCACTTTGAGCGAATGCAGATAACAAAGGCAAGGGACCAGATACGATCCATTTTCAGAGTTGTAAACCTCACAGGTATTGGAGCAAGCTGGACATATTAGGAAAGCGTTCTGGTCTGCAGCGACTGTGAGGCCAGCCGGAGTGTTTACCTGGCGCGGGGGTCTAAAATGGTTCACTGCCACTTAGCCTCTGCAGCCATTCTGGATAGCACTTCGTTTCGTATTGTACAACACTTCCTAAACCATGACGACATCAATGGGGGCAATCTTTCGGAAGCTGATCGCGGAGCACCCGCCTGTTCAAATCATTGGCTGTGCCACAGGTTCACTTGTTGTTTCTAGTCAATTTTGTCTGTCCTGACTCGATTTCAACTTCAGCGTATACTGCAATGCTCGCTGAACGGGCCGGTGCCAAAGCTCTTTATGTATCAGGGTCAGGGGTTGCCACAGCATCGCATGGTCCTGCATGATTTTTTTTAACGCATTTAAATCTCAAAGCTGAATAGGTATCCCTGACCTCGGTGTTACTAATTTGAACGATGTTGTTGAAGACGTACAACGACTGACAAGGTTTTTTTTCAAAATTGTAACCTTTGTCGTCATTTTATTTTTTTCCACAAATAGCTGCACTTCGGTGCCTATATTGGTCGACGTCGACACAGGATTCGGCAGCGCGTTCGGTATTGCACGAACAGTTCGAGAATTGGAGCGAGCCGGTGCTGCCGCAATTCACATCGAGGACCAGGAGGCCAATAAGAGGTGTGGGCATCGACCCAATAAGCAAATTGTGCCTATCGATGAAATGTGTTCGTCGCGATAATCGTCAGCAATTTCACATATGCAATGACCATGCCGTAGGCGACAGAATTAAAGCTGCCGTAGATGCCCGGCGAGACCCGTCATTCGGTTGGCCTATTGGTTATATTTCGGCTGTTGCACCACCAAATATCTCATCGTTCAGTTATTATGGCTCGGACCGATGCCTTTGCCAACGAAGGATTAGATGCTGCCATTGCTCGCTCGAAAGCTTATGCGGAAGGTTGGTATAGTTTGCGAGGTGGGATATTTTTTCTGACATTGCCAGAAAGCTGGTGCCGATATGCTTTTTCCTGAAGCACTAACATCATTAGAGCAATATGCAAAGCTCACAAAAAGCCTGCCGAAGCTTCCCGTCCTGGCGAACATTACAGAATTTGGTATTTGATGAGTGACACCGGTGAATTCTCGATTTTTGATCATGACCACAGGAGCAACTCCATTATTTTCGAAATCGGAATTGGCTACGGTCAATGTCGCCATGGTTTTATATCCATTAAGCATTCATCGCGCTCAAGCCAAAGCAGCCGAAATGGTGGTCAAGTCAATACTGGAGCATGGCCACCAAAAAGAAGTTGTGGAACTAATGCAGGTGTGGTAATGCGATATCCTAAAGTGGATTGTCAATGATTGGCTTGCTTTGGCAGACGAGAAAGGAATTGTACGAAGCTTTAAACTACCAGCAATATGAAGATTACATCGACAGCCTTGCTTCGCGGTCCAAAGCGTAAGCTTGATGTGCCCGAAAGCGGAAACTCTTCTACATACATAAACAATAATGTGAATATACTGTCAAAATGGTTTGTTTCGACGGAATTCATATCCATTCAGACAGGTGGATGCGTCACAAAGTTGCCAATGGTATTTCTCGCCATCCTGTTTTACGTTTACCCTCGCCATGCCCTCAGTCTGAAGTGTACACGGATTCGCCCCAAGGTTGCAGTCACTAGACTACACACACAGCGCGCGGCGATCAACGATACCCCACATGATCCGATCCATTCGTCGGGTGTAACATGGACTAACAGCGAATGACGATCACGATACACACCTGTGCACGGTGTATGCTGCTGGTGTTCCGCCGTAAGTGGGAAGCACCTTCATGGGTATGTCTGTGTCTGATAGCGGAATCTCAGATCTCATTGTGCATATATTAACGATCGTTCGTCTCGATTCGTGTGGAGCGGTCCGATATTTTTTGGGCTGATTCGTACCCGGACAGAGCGGGACATTCGTCGTCGTTTTGAGCGGATGGGATCGTTTGAGAAGGCGCTGGTGCTGTGCCCTGAGAAGGGAATCAATCAGGCCGAGGTCGGCCTGAAGCACGTCAGTTACCTATCTTCTGTCCTGACCAAGGTCTCGACAATGGAGGATGAACATAACCAGAAGGTTGGACGCTTAGTCAGCGATTCGGTGTCTAAATTGCACCCAACCGGAGATCAGCACGATGGCATGGCATCATTACATATCGCCATCATGGGAGCCCTTACAGCCATTCTGCAACTATGCAAACATAGGTCGGAAATGGCGAAACGTCTATCAGAACAAGTCGCTGAGGTAGGTTTCCCAGTTACGGTTTTCACATTCTTAACCTGATACCGCCGGAAAGCCGTTGGACAGGTTCTATAAACAAGGTTGCTCCAGGCTAAAGTCGTTATCTAAAAGAGAAAAAGACGACCGAACTCAGTTAGAGTTGCAAAAAGCGGCAGTTCTCAAGCAAAAAGCGCAATGTTTGAGACTATTTGAGCAGAGTCAATCAGGATCGGTTGAGGAACCCAAAGCGCCGACGTCCCGGCTTTTCAAACTGGCAGGCACACTAGGTGCTCGTGGATTGACTGTTAATGAAGCAATTGATAAGCTAGATTCAGCTACAACTGCCTATGACGAGATGCTGGATTTCGCCACAAGCCTTCAAGATCGGTATGCCCCAATTTTGTTTCGAAGAAACTGTGTTTGGTAATTTATTTCGTGGATGTAGATACTTTAATACATGTCTACCAGAAGTTCTTTCTGGTGTAGAATGTTTGGAAATGGATCGCGGAGCCATTCTGGTGAACCAATTAAAAATTGCATCCAACGAGTTTCAAATCCTTTCGGAAGCCACACAAAATGAGGCGATACAATTCAAGTCGCTGTGCAACAACATCGACATTGCCAAAGATCTTGAGTCGCTAATCGATGAATCGGCAAA